>MU227378.1:1516830-1560324 GCA_018584345.1 Thuja plicata | reverse complement strand
ACATATATATCAGGCACAATTAACTTAGCCATATTCAAGTCCCATGGATTACAGATTGGGGCTGGCTTAACCCTATTATTCCAGAAATAATGAAACAAAGAAATACCAGAATAGTCCGGGGTTACCAAGTTTCTGCATAGAGACCACTTGTCTGTCCACTCCTCCCAATCCATGCTATTTGTGTTTAGAGTCCCAGGCAGCAATTCTACAAATGCTTCTGTGTACTTCTTTAATGGGACTTCCTTCTTTTTTCCAGACCGTTGCAAGGTGGTAGGAATGATTGCTTGACTCATTCTGACTCTTTTGAATTTTACTATCTCAGACGCACAATTCCAGATAAATAAGCTTTTTACTCTTCACAGAAAACTTAGAATGCAGATATGAGAGTTGTACAGAATCCAACTCAATCATCTATACTTATAGCCATTAAGGACTGTGTCTTGTCAACTTGAAAGCTGCATTTTTGCACTTGAGTTTTCACAGAGATTTCACTCTGTCATAAATGCTATGATCAAATTGTACTGTTAGATCTGATCTGGAAGATAGAGTGTACACTTTTTCCCACTTGGCACTCGTCAGCCTCAAACTTGCCATGCACTTTACACTTTATTCATTTTTCAAAAACATCTCTGCGAGTGAGCGACTTATCCTTGTTATCTAACTGGTCACATATTTTCCCTTCATCCTCGTTCAACTTTTCATCTCTTGTGAGTGAGCGATGACCTAGCTCTTGACTTAATCTCAAGTCTATCGCGTACTCACTGTTCATCATGCTTTGGCTTTTCATTTCCCGCAAGTGAGCGATTCTTTATTTTGTTTCTTATCGCACTCTCGCGAATTCATCTTTTATGTTATTTGAATCTGGGTGACTAAGAGAGAATGCATCCTTTCTTTCATTTTTTACTCAATCGCACACTCGCGAACCTTTTAAAATGCACATTTTGACTTGGGCGACTGAGCGATGCTTTTCTCTCTTCTGCTCGTCGCATACCCGTGAGCTAATTTCCTTTTGCCCTTGGTGACTGAGTGACTGAGCGACATTCATCTTCTTTAACTCATACTCTGTCCAATCGCTCACTCGCTCTCCTTTTATTTCTGCTTTTATCCAACACGCGAGTGAGTGATGCAATAGTTTTTTGCTCAGTCGCGGATTCGCGAGCTCAGAAACTTTAATTCATTTTAGACTGCAAGTGCGCGATTGCTCAATATTTCACCCTAGTCACCCAGTCGTGAGCTATTTTTCTTTCTTCTCTTCTACTTGGCGACTGAGCGATGACCTTCTCCTTTGGCTCGTCACATGCTCGCGGGCTCCAAACTTTCATTTCATTTCATATTGCGAGTGCGCGAATGCTTCACTTTTTCCCTTGTCGCTCACTCGCAAGCTCTAATCTGATCATCTGCATTGAATAGCAAGTGCGTGACATCATTCTTTCTCTGCTCATCGCATGCTCGCGAGCTGATCTTTCATTATCTCAAAGCTTCAGCGACTGAGCGAGGTGTTTAAATAGGTTCTTAGTCGCTCGGTCACGGACTATCACAGAACTTAATAAGTACTTGTGCAACTGGGTGATGCACATCTCATTTCCTTGTTTTATATCTTGGTCGCGCACTCGCTCTGCAAAAAACAACATGAGTTAAACCTATGTGAGAAAGCGATAACTACATGACATGACCTCATCGCACTCTCGCACAACTCAAAACATTGATATAAGTTTGATGCGACTGTGCGACCGCTTAAGTTTAACAATACTCGCTCGGTCGTGGAGCATAAAATATACAGCACAAATTTCCAGCGACTGCGTGATAGACATGACCTTAGCTCATCGCTGACTCGCTATCCTTCAAGTTAACTTCAAAAATAGCTCGCGACTGCATGATTAACCTCTAAAAACATAAGACACACTCACTCACAGACAGATGATGACTTAACATGGGCTCATTGCGATTGCGCGATACACAATTTTGCTTCTCGTCGCCCACTCGCAGGCATACTGAAACTTGACTCAAACAGCTCGCGATTGCGCGATTAACCTTTTCATCAACAGCTCGTCGCCTACTCGCACAACTTAAAAACCCTATAATAAAACCGATGCGACAAATCGACTAAAGATGAAATATGACTTGAAAAACTGATTGACTCATTTTGAGCGGTAAAACTCAAGATTTTGAAAATAAGAAAGCCTGGGAAAATGATAAGACCAAGGGATTCAAAACAAATTTTGATACAGTGCTAACAAGGTCTTTGAAAGATATTTTTGGTCATTTTGTCTTGTAGGTTGGTTTATCCAACCATGAAATAATAAGGACTTTTATAAAGTCCCAAGTGTGTTTAAGGTATTATTAGAGTCAGTAGTGATTAGGGTTTTCTAGTGATGAGGTCAAATTGTATCTAGGGGTCTATACCCTTAGAAGTCAACCAAAAGGTCAAAGGGTTGAAAAAAATTACAAAATGGAGTGGAAATCAAGGTTTTGATGTTTTTAAGTGTTTTAAGGTCATTTGATATGTTTTAGGACCAAGTTGGGCCATTAGAAGCAACAAGTTGTAATTTTGGCAAAAGATGTAAAAGATGTCATGACAACATTTCCTAGTTTTTAGGAAAGGGATTTAATGGTTCCCAAATCCTAACATGAGGGTCCAGACATGTGAGGGTAAGGTATATGAGGTTGGAAAAACCATAATCCAGGAGTTAGTTTCCATTGTGTACGGATTGAGTGTGTAGAAGGAAGGAATTAGACTATATTTTCATGACAGTGCTATGATCCAGTAGTGTAATGGATTGAAATTTCTTAGTTAATGGATTGAAATATTTTATGTTGGAAATTACTTACTTAATTTAGAATTGGATCAATCATTTTGTGTGACTGGTGAACATTTTGTAAATTCTTTTGTTTTTACAGTTTTGTTGTCTAGTTTTGAGGCAGTTATGTAAATATGCCACCCTCTTGAATTACCATGGTCAAAATCCTATGGCCTATTGGATTCAAGTAGGGGACTCCATTTATATTGTGTATATAGGTGGTGGATTTTTTCTATGCAAGGGAAGAAATTTTAGCATCAAGCCCTAGGCGAGTGCAATTGCATTCTAGTTAGGTGCTTGAATGGAGCAGTAGTAAGAAAGCTTTCTCAGTGGATTGGCTGCATCCAATCAATGGTGGGGACATGTAGTGAGGAGATTAATTGCTATTTTTATGCAAGGAGAAGTTTATGGGAGGTGTGGAAGTCATTCAAAACAAGTCAAGAAACTAGACTGTGTGCATGTTCCCTAAAACCTATGAAAATAGGGGTTTCTTGGAAAACTAGTGTATGAACAGAGTGAGAGTTTTAGACCTTGAAAATCCTAGAGTAGAGGAAAAAACCACAAGGAATATGTAGCTATTTACTAAGGGTGTTAAGGTATTTTAGGATAAAATCCACTTTTACAGTGAATAGGAGGGCTAATTAGGCCTAAATGGCTAAAAGGCCTTAAGAACTAGAAATCTTGAACCCGATTGAAACTAGGGTAAAAGGTCCACAAGATTGGATGTAAGTGAGTTGAAAGAGACCTGAAGAAGGTTAGGAATCCCATCCCAAGGAATATATCCTATATTGGGAAGTAGATTATCAAGAGAAGCCATGGATGAGAAGAGCTATGGAGAAGGACCGAGTGTGGATTTGAACTTGTTGGAGAGCTCCTAGAAAGGTAGAGTAACAAGATAGGAATCCTCTAGTTAGGGTGGTGAAAGGAACCCTAAGAAAGGCCAAGAGAAGGTATATAAGAGAGAAATAAATCTCTATGAGTGGGAGCTCCCCATCACCTTTGGAAGTTGGAGACAATCAATAATCAAAGATGATATTTTTTTAGCTAAGCCTATCATTACTATCAATTGTGATTTTTTTCTTAAATTTCCTAAAGGGAATATGAAGGTTGTTCCTTCAATAAATCAAATGCAACCTGTTGCTAAAATTTCTAAGGTTTCTATTCCTCATGTGGAACCTCTAACTCCTTGTACCATTTCATCTTCTGAGGTCTTTATTCCTCATGTGGAACCTATAACTCCTCATACCATTTCATCTTCATCGCAAATCCCTTATTTTCAATTTGACATTCCTATGAATTCAAACCACATTTCCATTGATATTGATTCTTTTCCAAATTGGGTTTGGTCTCCACCTTTACAAACTTTTGAGATACCAAGTGTGCAAGATTCTATTCATATTGATAAATCTTTTGTTGAACCCACCCTGCCCTAGTTCAATAAAGATTCCCCAGTTATGATTAAACCTAATGAGCATATTATTGCACAAGTCCATGATATTGATAAGAAAGAAAATGTGGTTTTAATAGATGAAATTGCACACTCTCTTATTGAAACATTTCTTATCTATCATGGTTATAGTGCAAGAGGGAGATTTTTCTTTCTATTAATCTATATGCTATTCTTTCCCCTTACAAGGATGTGAATTCCTTGGTTAATGATTCTCATTTACATGAGGCTAAAATTAATTATCAACTTCTCCCATTATAAAGCTATTAACATGGACAAATATTCTTCTCCCATATTTGAATCCTTGTCTGTGAAGACATCCCCCCGCTCTCCATACAAACAGCAAGGCAAGCCTCTTGAGAAGCAGCAAAATATAACAATAAATTGATTTTGGGATTCAATCCACCCTAATGAAATATTTTAGTCAAGGGAAAATGAATAATAAATCTTCATTTATCCCTCTTGTGACCAGGGCTTTAGTGGTTAAGAAAAAACTTCAGCCCAAGTATGTTGTTTGTGGCTCTATGGGTGTAAAAAAAGGCTCATAAAAAGAGGGGAAGTGAGGATTCCCCTCTAGCACAATGAGGATCCTTTACTATAATGTTAGGGGCTTAAATGTCCCTAAAAAATTAATTCTCATAAGGAGCCAGTTAGTAAGCATAAAATTTGATATTCTTCTCATACAGGAAACTAAGATGTCAAAGGAAGTGGCAGAAAAGTTACTCTCTTCTTGGAAACTTGGGGAATGTGTTTTTGTGTCCTCAGAAGGTTGCTCTAGCGGCCTTGCTTTTGTATGGAACAAAAACACCACTTCTCTTGAAATTATTTCATATGGTAAATATTGGATGTTGGCCTTGGATACAAGTCTATCATCTCCTCTTAAATTTTGGATATTCAATGTTTATGGGCCAACAACTATTTTGTAAAAATCTTGATTATAGAATTTAATTGGAGAATTGCTGATAGTTCTTCATGAGGATCTTTTAATCCTTGGGGGGGATTTCAATGCCATTATGGACAATGTTGAAAAAAAGGGTGACATTATTCCCTCTCCAAAATTTATGTCATATTTAAAAGAATTCATATTGTGTGTGGATAAAGTACACCTTCATGAAATTGATTTATTTAACTACAATTCTATGGAAGAATAATGAACATTTAAACTAAGAATTGCACTTAAATAAATAAAAATCTCATGGATCTCTATCTAAGCTTTTTTAATAGAGCTCTCAGCCTTAATCTTTATCAATGACAATCCTAGAATGAGAAATTGATGATAGTAAATGCCAAATCTAGCTCAATTCTGTCAAAATTGCTATGATATGTAATCCAAATGCTCATAAAATGATCTTAATTCTCTCAATTTGCTATGAAATATCTCAATATTTCTCAAGATTCTATAAAATTTACAAGAGGTTTGATGCTTTGCATTCAAATTTTCTAGGATATGTTATGCTCTCAAAATGGCTTCTATTTATAGGATTTTCCCAAGGGTAGGGGGTAGAGTTACTTGATCATAATTAAGCCATGGTTAAGTGAGAGGCTTTCAAATGGTTTCAAATGGGGGGAAAATTTAAATGATTGTCTCAAAGGTTTGGATAAGGAGACAAATTTGAGTGATTGAGATTCAAAGTTGGAAATGAGTGATTGAGATCCAAATTTAGGAGTGATCCATGTGTTTTGTGTTCTCAATTCCCATTGGTTGCTCAAATTCATGTTGAAGGATATTAGGATTATTTAATTCAATCAATTAATTAAATTAGCCATGTAGGGATGAATAGGTTCAATTTGATTTTTGATTAAAACTATACAATTAATTGATTAAAATCAATTATATAATTTTGATTGATACTTTTAGGGTTGTATTTGATTATTTTATGTCATGGTTAATTAATCCTTTGATTTAATTTAATTTTGTCCACTTTTATTAATAAATATCCATTTGATTTTATTTTGATTCATTTGACTTGATTTTGTATCATTTTGATACAATTTGATGAGATTAGGATAAATTTGATGAAAAATGTAGATTTTCTTGTTTTGAGAACACCTAGTCAATTTTAGGTGTCTACAAATGCCCCTCTTTGAATTGATGTTCCAAGTGCATTGATTCAAAGAAAAATTGATGTCCTAATCATTGATTTGATGTTGATTGATTGATGCAAAACCTGATGTGAACATTGATAACCTGATATGAGATTCTAATGCAGAATCTCTGATGTGATAGATCTAGAATACCCCACTGATAAAATTTTGAACTTTGAATACCCCAGATTTGATGTAAGATATGATGCAGAATCCTAATTTGATGATATGATGATTCCCCCTTAGAAATGAAAGCATATTGATGTTAAGATGCAAAATATTAATGAAATTGATATGGAATAAGATCCAAGATGGTTTCATTTCTGGAAAAAAATTGATGATGATGATGATTTGGTTGAGTTTGGGAAATTGAGATTCATTTCCTGATAAAATCAATTTGAAAATACTCCAGTCAGAATCATTTGGTTGATGTTGTATTGATGTCAATCAGATATGATAGGTAGGTTGATGGATTGATTGGATAAACTGATAATTCGGTCTCAAGATATAGAGAGACAAACAAATGGATTGATTTTCCTTCCTTAAGATCTAGATTTAGGAAATTTGATGCGCTTAATATGAGAAAATAGATGATCAGATAAATAATTGATGTTAGATGATCAATTAGATGATTTGACTAATTAATATTCAATTTGTTTAGATTTGATGGAAAGATTAATGGTGGCAGGTTGATAGATAGGGTCATTTGATATGATTCACATATAGATGTAAGTACAGGTAATGAAGAGAATTAGGTTTCCCCTAGTTGATCAGATGGTGAGGTTACCCCTAGGTGAGCAGATGTATATTCATGATATCCTTGATGTAGCATGATCAATTTGCTGAGATTAGAATTTTTGAGTACATCGATTAGGACTTTGATGATGTAACCATGATTAACTTTCACCCCCTTGATTAAGGAAAATCCCATAACAACTATAATGCAAGATTAATCTATATGAATGCCATGCAATGTAAGTAACTCTCATTGATTTTTGTGAAAGAAATGCAAAAGAGATATATTTTCATCATTGAGTGTTGTGGAACTAGGAGTTGATACAATCCTTACTGGTGCCACTGTGACCATAAAAATATGAATATAAATTTCATCTCATTTGGTAACTTCTTTAAGAACTAGTACAACCCTCACTAGTTGAATGACCAACTATGGGAGTATGAATACTGGTTTTATCAGATTCAATATTGCAAGTGGGTTTTGGTATTAAGATATGGAAGATCTAAATAGCCAAGGTATCCTTTTGCGTAAACAAACAAAGGTTAACCCTCCTTCCTATATGAATGTCCTTGATGTTTCTTTAATGACCATGTCATTAGAGTAATTTACACAAGTTAGTGGATCTTCCTCAAATTCAAAAAAAACATCATGTCTTCATCATTTCCAATCTAGTCGAAATATCATCGATTAGCTAAAAAGAACATGACTTGAAAAGGTCAATAAAAATCATCAAAAATTTCAAGTGTTTTTCCTTGTATCATGATTTTCAATAGAATTTCCAAAAATTCTGATCATTTAGGTTTTGTCAAATTTTAATCCCGATAAAATAAGTCAATGAAGTTCAAGGATCAAGTTGTTAGGTCAAATGCTTGGGTTTGAACAATGATATCCATCAAAGGTTCAACAATATCTCTCCTCTGAAGTTTTGAAAATCTCCTCTGATATGTGACCAAAAGTAGCACTTATTGAATCCATTCGTATTAAAACCAATGCTTTTCCCCCAAGTGATAAATGTGACCACATGAAAATCTTGGGAAAATATCATAATTATGATGAAAGTTTTTTAGATTTAGATTTTATTTTTTATTTTTTATTTTTTCTATTTTTTTCAATTTTTTAGATTTTACCATCTCTCAAACAAGATCACATTGGTTTGCCCCCAATGTGTAGCAAGGTATAGGACATGAATGATGGATTGGAAAGTTGGTGGATTAGAGATGGAAAGTCCATGATGGATGAAGTATGTGAATGTGACTCGTAGGACCATCTCCTCAAGATTACCCAAGCTAAGGAAAAAGGATATAGAAATGTGAAATATGTTTTTGGATAATCCATGAAAGCCAATGATGTAGTTCTAGATAGCATATAGGATAATGACCCGATGTCATGAAAGTGGGTAGTCCAAAAGAGTGGACATGTCAAGAAGATTTTGATAACAAATTTTGCACTTTATGTCCTTCATTTTTTATCAAGACCAATGGATCAATTTGGGTAAGATGTGGATAAGATAGCACAATCAGGATAAAGCGGTGATGGAGGCTATGAGGGGATGGTTTTGGGATCATGGAAATATTGCATAGGAATAATGAATTTGGATTGGGGAGAAACAAGATCATGATAGGGTAGTGTGGATGCAACAAGTAAGCTGATGGAAAGGATAATGGTGTCAAGATACTTGATTCTCATGGATGTGTTCAACCTTGTCAAGACCAAAGGTAAAAGAGGGAATATGGATGTGAGTGAGATAAATGGTTGGATAGGGAAGATGGAGGATAGCATGGATGAAACTTTCCCCCAAGTGTAGAATGCAAGAGGAAGGAATTATGCA
Organism: Thuja plicata; assembly: GCA_018584345.1. Lineage (NCBI taxonomy): Eukaryota > Viridiplantae > Streptophyta > Pinopsida > Cupressales > Cupressaceae > Thuja > Thuja plicata. The sequence goes on along the minus strand of MU227378.1, from coordinate 1,551,430 downwards.
TGATGCCAATTTTTTAGGTTTTCATCATGGTACTTGTCCAAGGCGCCACAAGAAGTGGTTTTCACCACAAGACAGATTGATTTCTCTTTACTTTTGCTACCAAGGTGCCCGTTTACCAGGTTTTCACCAAGGCACTTTTCTCTTATTTTTCAATGTTTTTATTTTTTTTATTTTTGAAAATTTCCCCAACATCTGGATCTTTAGACAATGCTCTTCTGAAAGATATGCTATAATAAATCATGAATATGGCTAGGATGCTCAAAGATATTGATAAGGTGATGATAAAGGACACATATGAAGGATAAGGGCAGATGGTGGTGAAGGTTTTATGCCATAGATTGGATAAAAGGGATGGAAATATGGGAAGTATGTGTTGGATAATGAATGTGAGGATAATAATAAGATATGTTGTGGATGGAAATGTTGGCAAGATCAACTTTGACACACACTTTGAAGAGTGGTGGAATTATGGAGGAACAATGGATGAAGGAGGTGAGGATGTAGCTATGATAGTGGATTTTGGGATATAGGAACCCAAAGTAGACTGGGAAAGTGGAAAATGTCTAGAAGGAGATGGAATGGAAGCCTTTGGAAGCTTGAATGTCAACTTTGATTTTTCTTTTGTGTGCAATTCTTTCAAAAGTGACTTGGGAATCCACATAGTCTTTGACTTTTTTTTTTTGTGATGCTTTTGAATGCATTTCTTCCATGAGGGATTTAGGAACCCACATTTTCTTTTTTCTTGGCAGACCTTTACGACCTTTTGGATATTTCATTTTTCTTTGTGAACCTTTAAGGCCTTTTGGATATTTCTTTTTTCTTTCCATTCACTTGTCAATTAGATGGGACATTGTGATTTTTATACACATGTGGATTCTTGGATTTATGATTTTTATGTTGCACATCCAAATTGCTTCCAAAAGACTTAGGAATTGTGGGTGAATAGGAAGAATATGGAGGGTTCATATGGATTGGTGTTTGGAAATTCTTCAAGTATGTGTGGCTTTGTTGATCTTGATATATGGTAGGGTATGTGAATGGAGAACTAGGGATGGTAGGAATGATTGATGGAGGAATATAGGAACCTAATATGGATGAAAGGGATGAAGACTTTAGATTTTGGACATAGGAACCCAAAATGGATTTGGAGGATGGTGAAGACATATGGTTGCATTTGAATGGAGGGAGATAAGGTGTGAAAGGGATATCAACATCTTTGGAATGAGCTACATTGTCGATGTTCTCATCTTTAAGATTTATCTTTATACCAATAGGCTCACAAATAAATTTCATAGGAACAAATTTGATAGGATCAACCAAGATCTTAAGGGATTTATTATCATGCAAATAATTTGGAGGAATGATGGTTTCTTGAGGTGAATATGGAGGATCATGACAAGGAGTTGATGGGATATTTTGATCTTGACAAGGATCTTCAGATGGTGTAGAGAGGGTGCTTTTCTCTTGATTTTCAATATGTTTATTGGAAATGGTGGAAGGGATATCTTGATCTAGTGGAGAGGTATGTAGCTCTTGAGGTGGAGGGATATCTTCTTGGAAGAAATGAAAGGGTGCAAGTGGATCATCACAGGATTCTATGGATATGGGACCTTCATCAAATATGGAAGGGATTATATAGAATCTTGATTTTGATCTTTATTAATATTTGTTTCTTTTTTCTTTGGATTATTCTCTTGAAATGGGGCCAATTCTAAGGACAAGGTAGATGTTTGGATATGCGTGGGGAATGTTTGGAAGAATGACGGAGAATCATTTTGAATTGGAATTGAAGCACATGATAGCTTAGGGTCTAATATCTTTTAAGCATTGAAACAATTTGCAGAAAGATGTAAGTTAGCTTGGGTTTCTTTTAGAGGTAGCCCTTGAGGGTAGACAAATTCAACGCGAAAAGTATCATCATTAGGCTCACTCTTTGATGGTTGAATTTTTGATATTTGTGAAGCTTTGTGAGATGGACAAAGGATGAAAGGAGTAAAGGCTATGTGAGTAACCTTGCTAGATAGAGGTTTGTGCATTAGATCTTGCTTGAGAGTGGTACCTTTCTCTTCATTCTCTTTATTATCTTGATCACAAATAGGGTGGTCATGAAATTTCCCTTGATCTAAGATAGGTTTGTTGCACTTAAATGTTTCATCTCGTGAAGAAGATGAGGATAAAAATGGCCCATCATCATAATGAAAAGGATAGATTGATCTTAATGATGTCTTGTTAGATGATTTATCCTTTCTTTTCCTCATCCTTCTTTAAGGTTGATATATCATAATTATGAGGAAGATTAGCTCCTAATTGAGAAAACTTTAAGAAATATGCTTCTTTCTCCCTCTTCAAAATTAAGCACATTGTTTCCATAAATATGGGATCTTGGGATGCCTCCAATATGTCATCTTTAGTTAATTTGTCATATTGATTCCTATGGAGATTTTGATCTTGATTTTGAAAATTATTCTCCACCATAAGATTGATTTGTTTCTCAAATAGACTCATCATTATAAATGTTTTTTCACAATATGATCTATTTGTTGCACTAGGCAGAAATAAATTTGAAAAGGGTATACAAAAATGTAATCAAGATTTTCCAAGCCCTTGGGAAATGCCCCCTATCTGCCTTTCTTTTTTTTTAGGCATCACTTCTCTGTTGGTAAGCGCAACTTCACACTTAGTAGGCGGTGACTGGAAATTGTCTACGCGACACTCTATAGTTAGTAGGTGGCATTTTCCTAGTAATAGGCATTGTGTTAAAGCTTCCACATGTCAGTTTCTTGTGACTTATGTGGTGTTTTAGTGCTACCAGGTGTTGTTTCAAAGTTGCAGGCGCTATAGAACTTGTTGTAGGCATCATTTAAGTGATCATACATGACATTTGGCAGATCAAAGTTGTTTTTCTCTTTTTTTTTGGATTTTAAAAGTTTTAGGGTTATGATCAGGTCTGCTAGATAACATTCTTTTTTGAAAATTAAATACAAATGCAACACGCACACATTAAGTTTGTACCATGTCCCTAAAACAACACTAAATGTATGTTCTCAGTCATTTTCACAAGTATAAAAAAAGAATATCTTCCACGCAATCTACCTAGAGTCAAATTTGGATTTTAACATTTGGCTCTAAAAGGTAACTTGCTACTTATTTGGAATTTAATGAGCACCTCTGTTCTAAACTATGTCAAGTTATTTTACCCCCTTGCGGGCTTCCCACACACAAAAAAGTACCATTTTGCGCAATCCTGAAGGACTACTCGAGGAAGTGAAGATAACTTGCACACAATCTAGTCACCTTCCCATTAAGGAAGAATGCATTTATTTATAGTGGATCAGATAGTATCGTGGAAAAAGTGATTATCTCCCACTTTGGGTCATTCCCTCTCACCATCCTTGTACGGAAATTCTTGGGAGGAAGGCCCTCTAAATTTCTAATTTAACTAGCGTAAATAGGAAAGTGACAAATGAACTTAGTTCAACAAGTTTGGGAATTTGATTCACTTAAAAGTGAAGAGCATATCCCTATTGTTGTTCTTTGTTCCAAACTCTCCAAAAATAATTGTTCTTTTTCAACCTCATTACAAAGAGATTCTTACAAATAGAAATGTGTGGTTAATTTTCCTCCCTTTCTTTCTACCTCCTCAAACTCAACATGTTCGTCTTTTTTATCAACTTCAAAAAGTTGAGAGAATATGCCTAATGCTTTTTTAAAGATGGAGAATAATAAGGTTTTTCCTATTTAAACTAGATATAATTGAATTGCCACAATTTAAGGGAATGCAAGCTTGTTTCAAAAAATACCTCTTTTTGTAGCTAGCAAAGGCTAGGCGCTTTTTTGAGGTTTTTGATGCTTTTTTTCTTACTCACCTAGTGGTAATAGTTCCCACTCTAGCTCCAGCAATAAGCTAGTCAACACTAAGGAACAAAGTGAAGAAAAATTGAAACAAAATTGACAAATGCACCTAAGTTATTTTGACCAAATTTATTAAATCAAGCTTAAAGAACCTAAAGCATAAAATCAATTTAAAGTAGGAAACTTCTTTTTGTATGGACTACTAATTTTTAAGTAATGATTATAAAAATTCTCTTCTACCTCTAAAATTTCAAAAATATTTGCATTATGAAGTTGTTTAGAGTACTTTGTTAGAATCCTTACCTCTCTATTTAGCCTTGTCACCCTCAATTCTGGCTTCTACACTTTTAGGTGTTGTTTCATCTGCAGGAAACAATAAAACAGAGAGTCAAAACAGAGAACAAATCAATTTAAACTCAATATCAAGTAGTACATTCTAGGTGTCATATACCAGCTAATAGGCATTGTTTAACTGTTAAAAGGCACAATTTAAAACTTAGAATGTGGAATTTAAATTTTAACACACGACATTTAAAAATGCTAAGGCGGTAAAAAATAATTTGTAGGCATTGTAGAAAGTTTAAATTGCGGTCAAAGGCCGATCAGAGGCATCAAATGATAGCTAGCAGGCAGTGTTTCTCTGATCACAGGTGATGCATTATGGTTCCAGGCGTCACACTTTTTCTCGCTGGCGGTGAAAGAAATTAAGACAGAGAGAGAAAGATTTCTTTAGGCATCACTTCTTTGCTGGCAGGCGTCATTAAATTGCTCGCAGGCATCATTTCTCCTACAAACTGCAAAATAAACACAAAAGTGAAGGAAAACACATAAAATTTCAAATAAAACAAGCAATTGAGGCTCAAAGCCCCATGGTGGGTGCCATTTGTGTGTGAATAAAGTACACCTTCATGAAATTGATTTATTTAACTACAATTATATGGAAGAATAATGAACATTTAAACTAAGAATTGCACTTAAATCAATAAACATCTCATGGATCTCTATCTAAGCTTTGTTAACAGAGCTCTCAGCCTTAATCTTTATCAATGACAATCCTAGAATGAGAAATTGATGATAGTAAATGCCTAATCTAGCTCAATTCTCTCAAAATTTCTATGATATGTAATCCAAATGGTCATAAAATAATATTAATTCTCTCACTTTGCTATGAAATCTCTCAGTATTTCTCAAGATGCTATGATATTGAGAAGAGGTTTGATGCTTTGCATTCAAATTTTCTAGGACATGTTTTGCTCTCAAAATGGCTTCTATTTATAGGATTTTCCCAAGGGTACGGGGTAGAGTTACTTGATCATGATTAAGACATGGTTGAGTGAGAGGCTTTCAAATGGTTTCAAATGGGGGGAAAATTTAAATTATTGTCTCAAAGGTTTGGACAAGGAGATAAATTTTAGTGATTGAGATTCAAAGTTGAAAATGAGTGATTGGGATTCAAATTTAGGAGTGATCCATGTGCTTTGTGTTCTCAATTCCCATTGGTTTCTCAAAATCATGTTGAAGGATATTAGTATTATTTAATTCAATCAATTAATTAAATTATCCATGTAGGGATGAATAGGTTCAATTTGATTTTTGATTAAAACAATACAATTAATTGATTAAAATCAATTATATAATTTTGATTGATACCTTATATTCTATTATTTGATGTCATGATTAATTAATCCTTTGATTTAATTTTATTTTTTCCACTTTTCTTAATAAATGTCTATTTGATTTTATTTTGATCCATTTTGATGCAATTTGATGAGATTAGGAGCAATTTGATGAAAAATGTAGATTTGCTTGTTTTGAGAACACTTGGTCAATTTTAGGTGTCTACACATAGTTAGCAATAATTTAAATGATGTACCTCCTAATATGGGAAGATTCACATGGACTAAAAAGTAGTGGGGTTCTCCCAGATTACAGAATGTTTCAAGATATTTTTGGTTTCTGATACTTGGCTATCAGTTGATCATGATTATTGTTTATCCATTTTTCCTTATTCTATTCCAAATAACTTCCCTATAGCTTTGGATATCCCAAAACCTTGAACTCATAGGCCAATTTCTTTTAAATTTGATCCTATGTGGTTTTGGGATCCCACTTTTCTCCTCCTCTTAAGAGTATGGTGGTTTCAGTCCCCTTTTTTTGAAGGAACATGTTTATTTCAGATTATTAAATGACTTCAATTTCTAAAGTCAATGATAAAGGAATGTAACATCACCCATTTTAAAAAAGAGATTAAGGAAAAAAATAGACTAGAATAGGAATTGGAGGCACTAAAAAAATTGGTATTATCTCAATGTATGGACTCGATTACCTTTGCTTAGGAGAAGTCCCTTAGAGAGGAAATTTACTGGAAGCAGAATTCTAGAGACATCTGGCTTACTGAAGGGGATAGGAATACCCAATTTTTTCATGCCTCAAAAAAAATGCATAGGATAAGGAATATAATAGTCTCTATTTATTCTCCTTTGGGACTACTTGACGATGAAGAAGCTATAGCACAAGAGGCAATTGCCTTTTTTAGCCATCTCCTTACAGCTTAAGGGACTATCATACATGACAAAATTCTTGATGTTATTCCCTCGTATGTTTCACATGCTGATAATCAAACATTGATGACTTAAATTACTTTAGAAGAGATTAATTCTGTAGTTTTCTCCATGGCCCCAGATAAAGCTCTGGGGTCGGGTGGTTTCACCATTCTCTTCTTTCAAAAATATTGGGATTTTTTAGGCTAGGATATTCTCCTTGCATGGGAAGAGACAAGAAGAAATAGGACTATGTTAACATAATTAAATAACACTTAGATATCCTTGATCCCTTAAATGGATAATCTTAATTTTTTTCAAATTTCAGACCCATATCATTCTGAAATGCTTTGTATATAATTATCACAAAATTCATTTTGGTCTGGCTGGCCAAACTTATCCCTTCTATTATTTCTGAGGAGCAAGGAGATTTTGTTACAGGTTGTGAAAATCCTAAAGGAGTCATTCTTGTTCATGAAGTCCTATATTCAATATCTATTGAACGCAAAATCGGCCATGATTCTTAAGTTGGATATGATGAAGACTTATGAACATTTCAATTGGTAATTCCTATCTAAAGTATTATATAAATTTGGTTTTTGTGCTAATTGGATTAAATGGGTTATGATGTGTATAGATACCCCCCGATTTACAATCTTGATCAATGGCTCACCTAAAGGCTTGTTCTCATCTTCTAGAGCCATTACGTAGGGGGACCCCCTCTCCCCCTTCTCATTCATCATTATGGTAGAGGGTGTGTTGGGTCTTTAAACTTCCTATCCCCAAAAGGTGCCAAAGGGGAGAAGGAAGTATTGGCCATTGAATAGGAATAAAATTCCTCTACTCTTTTGGTATCGATTATGCCAAGGTAGGTATACCTTTAATCCCCATGGATTTCAATAATATTTTAGCAGTTGTGACATTTTCCATTGAAAATATTATATTACTAGTCCTCAGAATTACTTCCTTACTCTAAAACCCACTCTATTTACCAAAATGAAATAAAAATATTCCAAGATAAAATAAATATTATTATGAGATCAATTCCTTTCACCATTGGGTTACAGATTCTTCATTTAGTAAACCTTCATGTACAAATTTGTGAGACAGCTTAGACTACCATCAACCATCCAATTCTATTAATATAACACCATTGTAATTACCACATATAAGTAGTTCAATCAAATTTAATTCCCATGAGAGGAAACCAACTGAACAAGAAGAAACAAGACAACAACTTTGTTGTGACTTCTTGATTGTCAAATCTATGTGTAGAACATACAGTGATTTTAACACACGTCTTAAAAATGGTCATCAAATTCATGTATCCAATATCACAAAGGACCTAATTTAATGAGTAAATAAGAACACACATAACACCATCTAAGTAAATAATTTGTTCATTATATATACTTTCTTCAAAAATATTTCCTTTACATCCGTCGCATTTCATTCTCTGGTTTACCACTATTACTATTTATACCTTCTACCAAAAATGGATGTGGTTTACTCAAAGAGTCAGAAACAAGATTCCAATCATTTCATATGTCATTCACAATAATTACATCAAAACTAAAAAAAATTTGACAACCTTATGATCATATATAAAGAAATGCTTCATCTTCAAAACACTCACCAATCATCGAGACACATCTTGTTTAAGATACCTTCAAGTTGGTTCTCATACTCAGTCGGTTCCATCCCAAAATCTTCAAAAAAATATCGAAGCTCTTCTTTATCTCATTCCCTCTCAAATTCCACTATATCACTCTGGTATGTAGCATAGCTAATAGAAACGTTCCAAACGGCTGCCATGAGACCATTTTAAATATCATTTTGTTCTTGTTCCTCTTCCTCCTTGAAGTTAGGATGCAACATAGGACAATGATATTCATTTGATGACCCATCGATTGTTGGAAATCCCATCATATTTGTTAAACTTACTATAACAAATGACCAGTTCGGAAGTCATTATAAATAATTTTATCATCATTAATGCAGAAGAATGTTTTGCACAAGACAACTCCTTGGAAATGAAATCCCTGTAGTTATGACTTATTAATTCTTGACATGTCACACATTTTCCATTGCATTCTGTGATAGCTAAATGTGGGCCTCTAATTTAGCCATACACTTCAACATGGTCATTGTTCTTCAGTTCCATACAGGAATGAATATTGATTCATTCACCCTGCATGTCTGAAAGAGTCGACCTGTTGACTTCTAGAAGGCAGGAGTATGAGATTGCTCTCAGGTCATTGCAAGCTCAGTGACTACACCGAAGACCTACATGAAGGATTTAAAAGCTATATGCTGAAATTAAACTATTGATTAATCTAAATGCAAATGTAAATACAAATTGCTATTAACCCAAACTAGTTAGGATTCAGCTTTAGAGCACCAAATTGATAGTATGAGATATTCAATTTTAAACCCAAAATAAAGTGTGCTCTAAATTAGATTGATTTTCTTGAAAGTAATAAACAACAGATATTAAATAAATGCTAAGAATGCAAGAAGTTAAGATGAAAATGCAACATAATAACATTAGATGAAAAGTTGGGATCTTTTGTGAAGGAAAAGAGTTTCTCTTTTATAGAAATCTCTCTCGAATTGATGGTCGAGATCGAACAAAAAGAGTGGCTCAGATTCAATTGAAGAAGCACAATCCATGTGCAAGTGATTCGATTGGTCGAGAGATTCAGTTGACTGAACTGACTGGTCAGTTATTTTGGAAACTTCCAAAATCAGTTCATAGTTAACTGAAATGTTTCCAAAATGATAAACAGTGGAGAATCAGTTAGCTGAGTGGAACTGGATTGTTTCCATTTTGATAAATCAGTTAACTGGATTTGATTATGTCATATGAATTTTTAATAAATTAATTGATTTTGCATGCACATTTATGATTTTATAATTAATTTAATTCCGTTTTTATTTAATTGACAATTTTGTAATTTTTATTTAATTAATATGTCAGAATATCAATTAAATAATTAACATAAGGTTTATTTTCCAATGTCATGTGATTTTAGGAATTAATTAATTAATCAAGTAAGATGATCAATTAGGACCTAGGGTTTAGGTCAGATCAGTTTGAATTTGATAATTGCCTATTTGATTTAGGACTTAGAATAATCAAGATTAGGGTTTCTTGATTAATTGTTGAGATTGGGGGTCTAGGGTTTAGGTGACCATTTTTAGGTGATTACATTTGCCCCTCTTTGAATTGGTGTGTGATCAGTGCATTGATTCAAAGAATTGTTACTTATTAGATCAAGAATAGTTTAATTTGAAGCGATGAAACCATTCTTTTGAAGAAGAAGACCGAATTCAAGCTTGATTGGACAAAGATCGATCAAAAGATATAAAATAGAATGGTTAGTTTGATTTGAAGTGATGAAACTAAACATCTGTCAGGAACTCTTAAACCTTTTTGATTGGTTTGAATGTATAACTAGTTTGATTTGAAGCGATGAAACTAATTACCATTAAGAGATTTGATTAGCAAGAAAATTGACTTGATTTGAAGCGACGAAGCCAATTTGATCAATGTATCTGGTTTCAATAATGAATAGCCTGTATAAGACCGATCTTGTCTTTTTTTGAGTGTATTCACAACTGTATAAGACCATTGATTAGGTTGCCTTTTATTTAAGATTATCTCAACTTGATTTGATGTGATGAAGCTGAGATGCCCCAAGCGATGGGGTTTTGATTAAGGATGTGATCACTAGAATGTTTATGTCCTAATCTTGCCCCCTCGGGAGTGCAATTGAAATATGGCTAGGTGCCCCAGTGATGAGATGCAATTCGATTGATTAGACAATTTAGGAAGAAACTTATCTGATTAGAAAGAGGTCTCACATGGTTGGGACAAAATTTGTACTTGATGAGAGGTCATGTTGGAACAAGATTGACCAACAGTAAGATACATGGATTGATTAGAAGAAAAGCATGAGAGATTTCTATTAGTTGTGCAAGTGGTAAAAATCAGATTTCAATTTTGGTCCTGAAAATAGAACCAGGATAGTTGATTTAGCAAGGGGTGTCATGACCACTTGACGATGAGAAGATTGATCGATAAGAACCTTAGATCCTTCACATTGGATAGAGATAAAGTTATTATGCTGATTTCATCACAATGTAGATGCAAGACTAACATGAATGCAACCTAAGGTGTAGTCACTAAGCTTTAGCATTGAAAATTTTCATCATTGAGCATTTATCAGAGTCGATACAATCCTTACTGGTTCCACTACAACCATAAGAATATGAATATGAATTTCATTGGATAAGATATGGGAAACTAATGTAAGCATTGAGGCATATCAGTCGAGATGACCTGAACATTATTTCCAGTATTGATAGTGCAAGAGCACTATTATCGAGGCATTCAAAGCCAAAATAACCATGAGTGCGCTCTTGTGTAAACAAATAGAGCAATAACAGTCAAGGAGATAGTTTCGACCTCACATTGGCATACAAATAAAGAGGAACAAGGGATGTGAGGCTTTTCCACCTTAATGCAGGAGCTCTTACCACATACACCCAATTAATTTGATGTTGCTAGATCATCGGGACCACACCAACAAGCAATAGACAAACAAAAGATTAGCAAAATCAATGAAAATAGATAGCATACAAATAGAAGTTCAGCATACTTCAGCCATTTACAATGTTTTTCAGATGTATATAGGTATAGGGTGTTGAGAAAAACCATTGTGCTTGTGAGTGCCTTGTGTTTGACTGCTATCAATCTGTTGTTTGCATTTGCGATATCCAATGTGTGTTTAAGAAACACAGATATATCCAAAGATAGTGTTAAGAAACACTGTTGATTGTGGCATTGAGAAACACCTATGTGTGTCAGTAGCGAGTTGTCCTTCAGAAATGACAAGATTACTGACTCTGGTGTAAACCAAAGATGTGATCAAATTGGGGAACCATGCCCCTAGTAGCAAATGACGATAACTAACTTGAATCATACTGTGAGGAAAAATCCAATTTGATTGCCCCTAGGTTATGACTCTAGATCAGTTTCAAGCTAGGAGGGTTCTCAGAAGAACCAATGTCACGAAAGTAACTGAAAGCTATGTACAAACTGAAGAAAAAGATTTCCAAGATTGAGCATTGATAGATGGAGCGTGGAGTACAAGAGGTGCCTATTTACCAGGTTTTCACCAAGGCACTTTTTTCTTCTTTTTCAATTTTTTTTGTATTTTTCCATTTTTTTGATTTTTTTGATGGATGCATCAAGGCGCCTATTGCTAGGTTTTCACTAGGATGATCATTTTTTTAGGACTTTTTCCAATTTTTAGGTTTTTTTTAGGATATTACTATGTACATGGTGTTGATCACTGAGAATGCCTTAGGTGTAGAACTTCTTCAGATGGAGAGTGTTGATGGGCTCTCAAAGCAAATCTCCTTCAGGTGTGGAGAGTCGATAGGCTCCAGAGCCAAATGTTGTAGTAATGATATAAGGACCCAGCCAGTTGGGTTCAAACTTCCCCTTTTGTTCTCTATGTGACTGATTATGAGGATTTTCTCTCAACACAAGGTCTCCCACCTGAAGTTCTCTAGGTCTGACTTTCTTTTTGTATCCTCTTGACATTATTTTTTGATAAACTCTGAGGTGTTCAAATGCCACTTTCCAATGTTCATCCTATATCTCTAGTTCTTAGAGTCTAAAAACCTGGTACTCTTCATCTGGTACAAGTCTACGCAAAGAAACCCTAAGAGATGGGATTTCTACCTCTAGGGGTAAGACTACTTCTGCCCCATATACCAGTGCAAATGGGGTTTCCCCTGTAGGTGTTATGATGCTCGTTCTGTAAGCCCATAATGCAGGATTGATCTGTAGGTGCCAATCCCTTCCAAAAATGTTAACAGTATGATGTAAGATTTTCAACAAATTTTTATTTGAGGCCTTAGTCTTCCCATTACCTTGTGGGTAATAGATTGAAGAACAGTGTTGTGTGATTTTGAATTTTTCACACAACTCATCCATAATGTTGTTTTTAAATTGACCTCCATTGTCAGTGATGATGGAGGAAGGTATTCCATAGTGAAAAATGATGTAGTTCAGAATGAATAGTGAGACCTGCTATCCTATCACTTTAATGAGTGGGACCGCCTCAACCCACTTGGTAAAATACTCAGTAGCTGTGATAATGAACTTATGTCCATTAGAAGATGAGGGGTAAATTTTTCCAATGAGATCAAATGACCATTTTTGAAAGGGCCAGTGTGTTACAAAAGGAATGAGCTCCCTTGCTAGAGTGTGTATAAGATTTCCATGCAGCTGACATTTCTTACAAGTCTTTGTGAACTTGATAGCTTCTTTCTCCATGTCTGGCCAATAAAACCCTGCTCTAAGCAGTTTTTAGGCCAGAGTCAGACCGTTAGAATGAGAACCACAAATTCCTTCATGGACTTTAGATAATGCATGTTTAGACTCTTCTTATTCTAGACACCAAAGAAAAGTACCATCTAATCCTTGCCTATACAACTAGTTGGCCACAAGAACATACTGTGAGGCATTGTGGATGAGGTGTCGTTTTGCATTTTTGGTTAGTCCATCAGGGATGATCTGATGGCGCAGGTAAGAGTAAACATGGTGATAATGGGAGGATTCTTGTTCAATGACTTAATAGATCATTTGGGAGTCAGGGGAGTTGTAGGAAGGGAAATGGATTTCTTCCACCAAGAACTCATAATGGAAGTCATCCTCTTGTTGTTGTGAGGATGCTAATGTAGCCATGGCATCAGCTACTCTATTTTGTACCCTTGGGACTTGTTGAAATGTAATGTAAGTGAAATATTTCTTAAAGTCATCAACCATTCATTTATAAGGCATGAGTTTTTCATCCTTAGTTTGGTATACATCATTGATTTTGTTGATTACAAGTTGAGAGTCACCATGGACATGTAACTCAGAAACATTCCATTCAAGAGCCAGTTTGATTCCATTTACCAGTGCTTCATATTTTGTTATGTTGTTTGTACAAGGAAACATGAGCTTGTATGCCTTTGGAATGGAATATTTTTTAGGAGTTAGAAACAAAATCCCTGCACCTGAACCTTGTTGCGTGAATGATCCATCGAAGAAAATTTTCCAGGATTTGTGAGTGATGTGCAAAATAAATCCATCTGGGAACTCAGCATTGATTGGTTCCTCATCATGTAGTGGAGCATCAGCTAGTTGATCTGTGATTACTTTCCCTTTGATCACTTTACACTCAATATATTCTATGTAAAATTCATTAAGAAGCATAACCCATTTAGCCAATCTTCCAGTGAGGGTAGCTTTACTTAGGAGATACTTCAAAGGGTTAATTTTAGCCACCAGTTGACTGAGTGAGCCAACATGTAGTGACCCAATTTTTGAGATCCAAACACTACTGTTAGACATGCTCTCTCAATCATAGAGTAATTCATCTCATAGGACACCAATGTTATACTGATATAGTATATAACACGTTCTTTCTTGTCTTCATATTCTTGCACTAGCAATGCCCCTAGTGACGTTGAGGTAGTTGAAATGTAAAAAAACAATGGTTTTCCTTGTTGAGGTGGCATGAGTACTGGTGGGTTTGCCAGGTACATTTTGATTTGAGTGAAACTCTTGTCACATTCTTCACTCCATTGATAAGTAATGCCCTTGCGCAGAGTCTTGGTAAATGGTTGTACTTTGTCAGCCAACTATGAGATGAACCTTCTAATAGACTAGATTCTCCCTTGGAGTGTTCTCATTTGGCTTATGTTCTTGGGAGGTGACATTTCTAGTATCACTCACACCTTTTCAGGATCGACTTCTATACCTTTAGCTAAGATAATGTAACCCAATAGCTTGCCAGTGGTAAGACCAAATGCACATTTCTTAGGATTCAACCATAATTTAAATTTTTCCATTCTATCCATGATTGGGCCTAAATCTTGTAGGTGCAAAGATCATTTTGTTGATTTAGCAAGGGTATCATCCACATAGTCTTCCATGGTTTTGTGCATCATATCGTGGAAGATAGTTGTTACTGCCCTTTGATAGGTGGCTCCTATGTTTTTCAAACTGAAAGGCATGACATTCCAGCAGAATGTTCCCCAGGCACATGTAAAGGTCATCTTTTCTTGATCCATAGGAGCAATCTTGATTTGGTTGTACCCTAAGAAACCATCCATGAGAGAATACATTTCATACCCAGTAGTCATGTCCACAGTCATGTCAATGTTAGGCAAAGGAAAGTCATCCTTTGGACATGCTTTTTTGAGCTCCCTAAAATTAGTGCAAAATCTGATAGATTTGTTTGGCTTTGATACTAGTACAATGTTGGATATCCATTCTGCATAATCAATAGCCCGAATGAATCTATCTTTGAGTAATTTTTCTAGTTTAGCCTTGATAAGTAATGCAAGATGAGGGTGCATTTTTTTGAGTTTTTGTTTTACTAGTTTTACTCCGGGAGCTATAGAGAGATGATGCATGATAAGATCAGGATCTAAACCAGGCATATCTGAGTATGTCCATGCAAATTTTATCTTCTTTTCTTTAAAGAATTCTGTGAATTCCTTGAGCTCTTCTACAGACAAAGATTTAGCTACGTGAATGATGTGTGGATGTTCCTCTATACCAATATTCACTGGTTGAGTTGGCTCTATAAGCACTGATGATTGTTCATGTAAATGACTAGGCAAGAAATCAAGAATCCCATCCTTAGGTGCCTCAGAGAGATTTTCACCTTTGGATGCGTCTTTTCTTTTTTCTATTTTGGGTTCTGAAACCATCACAATGTGGTTTTTGCCTTCAGACCCTTTTATTTTTCTCATTTTTATCTTATAACTGAGATACTTGATGTTTGCTTTAGTCATGCTCACACTAGGTTCACTGGTAGAAGAAGTGATAGGTTTAGCGGCATTAAGATAGTAGGCTAAAGCATAGTCATTGGAAAATGTAGGCATTTCAGTAGGTTGTCCTTGTAAGGACCAATCAATGAGTTCAGGATGCATTAGCGGCAAAGGTTTGCTGGGTTTGAGGGTATTCATGGTATGTTCATCATAGACATCAAATGTTAAGTAGATTCCTAGACCTAAACCTTGTATAGATGTGTTCGAATCAGAAAGAGACCCAACAACATCATTGAAGCCTATGTCAGAAATAGGAGGTCCCAATTCATCTTATCTAACGTCTAAGCCTTCACCTACTTTGTGTGTGGTCTCCATCTTTATGTCTGAAGTGCCCTCTAAAAGACTGTCAAACTCATATTCATGGGAGTCTATTTCATCAATAGGTTTCATATCAAGGAGATGAGTGAAATCCACTCTTTGCCCCCAGTTTGGATGAGTTCTACCTAAAAACTCTGGTATGGTTAGATTCTGTTCTTCTATATCCAAATCTTGTTCAGATTCAATAGTTTCTAACACATCAAAAGTCATTGATGTTTCCTCTAGAACACGCTCTTCAATAGCGTTGACTTGTGGTGTGCCTTCAACAAATAGAAGAGCCAAAATATTGGGGGGAATGGGATAAGGATATACATCCTCTACATCGGAATCATCTGAATCATCCTAGTTACGAGTGGGTATGTCAGTGCTTTATGTTGTTGTGTTCTGTTCTTCCAGAACCTGATGTCCCTTTCCTTTATATAAGAAATTCTTTACTCTTTGTTCTTTCTTGGATAAGAACCCTAGACTCCTTGTGTCTTTAGGTCATCTGTAGTCAGCAGAGATAGGTTCTTTAAGACCATTTTGATTAGGTCCAATGGGTCCTTTACCCAAATACCCCATTTTAAAAGCCACCTTATACCCCACACCAAATTTTTCTAG
The DNA here is from genome assembly GCA_018584345.1 of Thuja plicata. NCBI lineage: Eukaryota > Viridiplantae > Streptophyta > Pinopsida > Cupressales > Cupressaceae > Thuja > Thuja plicata. The sequence continues at coordinate 1,535,219 of MU227378.1, read as the reverse complement.
GGGTATTATACGTTGTTCATCTTAATTATCTTTAGGTTCTTTATATAACCAAGCCAGAATGACTCTTTCCTCTTGTTCATCTTCTAATGGTGTGTTGGCTTTAACAAAGGTCTTCTCATAGATTTCTTGGGATGTTGTTGGTTTCATCTCTTCTGACGGTTTTCCATAAGACCTAGGTCATCTGGGAAGAGATGTGAGTGATAGTATAGGTTCCACTGTGTATCCACCCATACCTGTGTCCATTATCTTGAGGTTCTTTTCCATTTCCTTCAATAAAATTATAGCTGATTCAGAGTCAGATGCCTTACTATTGTGTGGGACAAGGGTATCTGCTACTTGTCTTAGTGCATTACAGGCATAACTAGTGTCTGTAGGAATAGTGACTTCCACACCATTGAATGGGAATTTGATGCATTGATGGAACATTCATGGCACTGCTTGCATCTCATGGATCTAGGGTCTTCCCAATAGAATGTTGTAGGCCAGTGGGAGATCTAGAACTTGGAAGGTAATATCCCTCTCAACAGGACCTATTTGGATTGGTAAAGTTACGATACCTTTAGAAGATATTTCTTGTTCATCATACACCTCAATAGTGATTTTCTTTTTAGGATCAATGACATTCTCTGAAAGGCCTAGTTTCTCGATTAACCTGTATGTGTAAATATTCAACCCTGTGCCTCCATCTATCAAGACTCGTCTGGCATGGTATTTATGGATCAAGACTTTGACATGCAAGGGGAGATTGTGTGGATGACTTAAAGAGTTGTCATCTTCTTCTGAGAATGATAGGTAATGTGGTGAGGTCAAGTGAACCACCATGGATTGAAACTGATCTAGATCCAAGTCCTTAGGGACATTGGTAGTTGATAGCACTTTATCTAGGACCTCTCTATGAGATGGAGAGAGTTTGAGAAATTCAAAGATTGAAATTTGGGCAGAGGTTCTCTACAATTGCTCGATGATGCTATAGTCTACAATATTGGACGAAGTCAGTTGTTTGGACTGTGAGACTTTAGAGGTACCCACAGTGGTTTATTTTCTAAGAGGTACCCAAGATTTGGATGTCGATGGTTTATTGGAAGTTGATGAAGGGTTGGAAGATCCAGAACCCCCCAGGGTGACCTTTGCTTGCACTCGAATCACTGCGTTGGCCGATCGAGACTCTTTCTTTTTCTGCTTGACGATGATGACATTGCAATATTTAGAATGAGATGGCTCAAGCATGTTGATGAAATTTTAGTCATCATTATAATAAGTGTGATTGATTTGAGCACCTTTCTTAGAAGTTTATCCTTTGTGATGGTCCAGGAAAGGATCTTTGAATGCCTTATGATCAGCATTCTTGTTGTGATTATCAACTGCAATTATTTCGTTATCAATGAGATCTTGGATCTCATGTTTGAGCCTCATGCAATTTTTTTTCATGTGTCCCTTGTTTCTATGGAATTGACAAAAATCATTGTCTCTCCACCAATTAGGTTTGATTTCTGGATCATATGGTTTGGAGTTATCTGGCAATGTGAGCAGCTTGTTTTCCAGTAGAGTTTTAAGTGCATATTCATAGGACTCACCTAAGGATTCAAAGTCTCGTTTACATTTAATCCATGGTTTATCTTTCAACAAACCTCTGGTCCCTTTAGAAGATGATGATTTAGTGGTATTTTCAGTAGTTTTTAGGGCCTTGGAACCACTATTCAAATTGAAGATTGCTGGTTTTGACTGTGGAGTAGAGTAATCGACTACTCTGTCATTTACCACATGCTTGTTTTTGTTCCAATATCTAGATTTGTCTTTGGAACTGGAACCAAAATTGTTTTCTTTGTAGAGGGTAATGTCACCCTTTTTAACAAGCACATCTTCTATTTTCATCGCATTTTCCACCATTTTCTTGAAAGAGGGTAGACATTGCATTTGAAGAGGGTAGTTTAGTTCTAGAATCAGAACACTAGCGAAAATATCCATCTTTTTAGATTCAAGCACGAGTCTTGGATATCTAGAAAACATCTTTCTCCATCGCTAAAGAAAGGTCAGAAAGGGTTCTCTTGTGTTTTTCTTTGTGTTACATAAATCAATCAGCATCACAGGATGTTGGATATTGTAAGAGTACTGTTGCAAGAATAGATTTATTAGCTCATCGAAAGTTTTTATACCAGTGGGTAACTTTGAGAACCACTCCATAGCTTGGCCACTCAAACTCTAAGGAAAGAGATGTATAAGATATGTCTCATCATGCATAAATTCTATACAAAGAGCACAGAATTCTTGGATGTGATCTTGTGGATCAGAGTGACTATTGTACTTATCAAACCATGGAATTTCAACCCGACATGGGAACAAAGGCAAGTACAAATCTCTATCAAAAGGAAAAGGATAGATTGTGTTTAAAGAAAACCTTGTGTTGGGCATTTCTTTTTCCTTTTGGAGTTTTTTTAATTCCATTTGCATAGCTTGCATTTGTTTAGTTATGAGCATCATGGTAGTTTCTTCTTCCCTTGCAATGATATCCTCAGCTTTGAAGTGAGGTGGAAGTTGAGCACCTTGCTCAACTAGATCTAGGAAATATTGTTCCTTATCTTGGTTTAGGATTTTTTTCATGAGTTTCAAAAACCTATTATCCTGGAGACATTCATCAATATCTTCCTCACCAGGATCTGATGGACTTGAGGAATGTTGACTATTACGAGGGTTGGTACCATTAGAGAGGTCTCTTTTTCGAGACCTGCCTCTACCTTGTCTTTCCTCTGACATCTTAGGACTAGGTAACTTGTCCTCTAGGGATTGTGATCTAGGAGGAATTCAAGGATCTCCCTCAAAGAGAGGATTCTCTCCAAACAAGGAGTTGTCTTCGAATGGGAATCCCTGATTGTCTTCTTCATGAAATTCTCTAAAATGAATTCTAGTTTGCATAGGCATAAGATAGGTTGATTCGCCTTACTGACATCGTGGTGAAATCTAAAGTGTTGTCTAAGTCCAAGACCAAAGAGACCAAGAGATAAATGTCCAACTAAGGATAGAGATAGCAAAGACTTTGATCTTGAGTCAAGGTTAACAAACCTGCTCTCACAACCCAGTAAGGACAGCGCAGACAAAGATGATAAGATTGAACTAAGGACTCGGTCAATTGGACAAGCATAACGACATCAGATTTCAAGATAGTGATAGGTTGGACTAACAACAGATTGTAGTTGCAATATGAACTAACAGAAACATTATGACAGCGCAAATTTTAGAATAGACTGAATGTAGTAGCATAGACTGATGGAACACAAAGCTTTGACAAGTTTTTGAAACCAATTTGATAGAATTTTGACAAAGTTTTGATAGAGTTTCATTGAAGTTTCAAATGAGACAAGATAGATAAATATCCAAAGTGTATAGTTTCTGGATTGTTTGATTATTATTATTGTTGTTTCAGTGAACACTCATGCAAGACACATCATGCAGATTGTTTGTTATAAAAGAAAATAATAGACACACCACAATCCTAGGATAGCCAGGGAAATATCTATTGAGTTCCCACTTGAACTGAAGTTTAGCCATGTCTACTCATAGCGGACAACTTAGAAGCTTGGAGGCACGGGCTCCTCCTTACATGTGCACTCACTTCTCAGGCACACCAAGCTTCGAATCCCAAGGGTAATCACTTCCCAAGGGACTATTGTCTCTACTAAGAGCCGTGAAAATGTGGGATGTATTAGTCGGTCTTTGACCTTCCATACCAATAGATAGAGGGATTTTGGATACTAGAACAAGGTTTGTAGTAAGGACATCCATTTAGGTGGTTGTGATCAAGTCATATTCCCAATTAAGGGGGCTCTCCCAATCCTTTCACAGCAAGGCTTTCACCTTAACAATGTAGGGACTTTAATGCACCACTAGGGTACTAGAGGAGATTTTGGTTGCCACAATGAATTCACACCTGTCCACTATGAGATTAATCACAATGGCATTTTGTGTATACCAGTTCAGAAGGGCTTGGCTTTAGCCTGTTACCAGTTGGGCAATCCACTCTCACCGGCTCTGTTAAAGCTCTCGGGAGGTAGCCACGCTAAAGGATTTGTATGGATTTCTCTTTCACCCAAGATCCATGAAGGCGAGGGGAGAGGATATGTCCATGCAATTCGTAGGATTTACAAAACTAAAAGACACTTCAAGCAGAATGAGAGAATGATAATAATGTTTCTGGATTTTTTATCATCCCAAAAGGGTGAGAGCATAGCTTCTTGACATCATTGTCATTCCTAAAACAACAAATAAATGTTCATTTTAATAAGTCCTGCATGTGGGTTCCTATTTTAAGAAATCAAAAACAAGATGCAAGCACACTGTTTTGCAATCTATCAATCAAAGGCAACCTGCAAAACCAATTCGTGAGTATTTTGAGTTTTAGTCTTCTTGAATAACGTTCTGCAAACCACTGTTAGGCTATATGCAAAAGATATGATCACAAAAAACCAAGCCAAAGATTAGTCCACATTATCAAAATCATCAAATTAGAAAACAAAGTGCATATTCAGATAGTAGACAGAAAATCATGCAGTTTTTAAAAAAAAATCACTAAAAAAGATGATCGTATGAGCCTGTACAAGGCTCTGGAAGCTACAAAAATGAGGATTAGGCAGGTATAGTCACCAAAAATAGTGATTTCTGATCAATCTAGGTATCAAAATCAAAAACTAACTCCACCACTGTGATCTTTGTGAAATTCTACCCAAAATCAAAAAAAAATTGCACCCAAAAAGGACTCAGAATAAGCAAGATATGTGTGTTTGAAATTAGAGTGCAAAACCAAAACTGCATATGGAGAGGGGTAAGAAATTTCAAGGTTCTAATGATGTCAGCATTTCCATATGTTAAATTTGAGGGCTTACAAGCCATCTCCAAAAACCAAAAACCCTATTTTTTACGGCTATTCAACCGTCAATTTTAATGCTCGACCTGCAAGTGGAGGTGGGGTTTGGGTGGCTCATTTGGAGGGCTAAGCGGCCCATGGGTGGTGGTGGAGGAGTGGTGGATGGTGGCAAGTACAAACTGGTTAACGCAGCATGTGGAGACTGCCAAGCTATGGAGTGGGTGGAGGAAGAAGTGCCACGGGGAGAAGGGAGGGTGTTGGGAGGTGGCGGTGGTGAAGCAGAGGGTGGTGCGGGGATAAGAGGTAGTGGGTGGCGGGAATGGAGGGATAAAGGGTGTTTGGAGGGAGGCGTAGTGTTGGAAGGGATAAGGGTGGAGAGGTGAAGCATGTGGGTAGGAGGGATAAAGGTGGAGAGGTGAGCAGTGGGGATAAAAGAAGTGGCGGGTGGTGTGGCACGGTGGTGCTGTGGGATTTTAATCCCACATGCACGGGGTGTGAGTATATTTCAGTTTTTAAATATGTGAAGGCACAGGTGGTAATATGAAGTGAGAGGTGAGGTGAGGTGTTAAGTGAGTGTGATACTGAATACCATGCAAGATTAAATGGTGGTAGAATAATATTAAAAATGTGTGTAAATTAAACATAAACTATGACATCCAAATTGAAATCTGAACCCCAATTTTTTTGAAAATTCTTAAAATTTATCCTCGATATGCGTGCAGGTCTCAGCCCATGTGCAGACTATCTCAGTTTGCATGTAGACGGCTGTATGACCCCTTTTTGTAAAAAAAATTTGCCACAGAATCAATTTTCACCCAAGGTAGGCGTGTTTATAGTCGTTTTTAACCAAAATGACATTTCGGATGCATTGGTGGACCTAGATTTTGGTCAAAATGAACAAAAAACTGAATTAAAGATAGAATTTAATAATGAGGCCTAAAATTGATTTTCAGCCCCTCGGTGGGCGCCAAAAATGTGATAGCTAAATGTGGGCCTCTAATTTAGCCATACACTTTGACATGGTCATTGTTCTTTAGTTGCATACAGGAATGAATATTGATTCAATCACCCTGCATGTCTGAAAGAGTCGATCTGTTGCCTTCTAGAAGGCAGGAGCATGAGCTTGCTCTTAGGTCATTGCAAGCTCGGTGACTACACCGAAGACCTAAATGAAGGATTTAAAAGCTATATGCTAAAAGTAAACTGTTGATTAATCTAAATGCAAATGTAAATACATATTGCTATTAATCCAAGCTAGTTAGGATTCAATTTTAGAGCACCAAATTGAAAGTATGAGATATTCACTTTTAAACCCAAAATAAAGTGTGCTCTAAATTAGATTGATTTTCTTGAAAGTAATAAACAACAAATATTAAATAAATGCTAAGAATGTAAGAAGCTAAGACAAAAATGCAACATAATAACATTAGATGAAAAGTTAGGATCTTTTGTGAAGGAAAAGAGTTTCTCTTTTATAGAAATCTCTCTTGAATCAACGATTGAGATTGAACAAAAAGAGTGGCTCAGATTTGATTGAAGAAGCACAATCCATGTGCAAGTGATTTGATTGGTCGAGAGAGTCAGTTAACTAAACTGACTGATCAATTATTTTGGAAACTTCCAAAATCAGTTCATAGTTAACTGAAATGTTTCCAAAATGATAAACAGTGGAGAATTAGTTAACTGAGTGGAACTGGATTGTTTCCATTTTGATAAATCAATTAACTGGATTTGATGATGTCATATGCATTTTTAATAAATTAATTGATTTTGGATGCACATTTATGTTTTTATAATTATTTTAATTCCTTTTTGATTTAATTGACAATTTTGTAATTTTTATTTAATTAATATGTCCGAATATCAATTAAATAATTAACATAAGGTTTATTTTCCAATGTAATGTGATTTTAGGAATTAATTAATTAATCAAGTAAGATGATCGATTAGGACCTACGGTTTAGGTCAGATCAGTTCAAATTTGAAAATTGCCTGTTTGATTTAGGACTTAGAATAATCAAGATTAGGGTTTCTTGATTAATTGTTGAGATTGGGGGTCTAGGGCTTAGGTGACCATTTTTAGGTGATTACACATTCCACCCCATTGATGGTGTAACACTTTAATGTCAGTCTTTTTCATTATGGAGTCCAAGCCTCTGTAATATTATGTGATGATTTGATGTCTTATAAATTTAAATTCTCACCTTTAAATTTCCAACCATTGCACTCTATTTGTCAAAGTAATCATGTCTTTGCATTTTCATTGTACCCAATATTTTGGTAGTGTGAAACCTTCAGCATTGCCATTTTGCAATATTTTAAAAATTATAGGTTGTGATCTTGCCTTTTCTTGTTCTGAAAACATGTCACTCTGGTAACTAGCATAACTGGATAAAGGGTCCCTAGGTAGCAAATATTAAAATTTCTCAAAATATCTTGGTATTCTTCCTTGATTATGCTACTAAATTTTAAAGAAGAAGCTTTCTCTATGAATAATGTTTAATCTTTCAAGAATCTTGTGCCAAATCTCTAATCAGATCTTCACACAAATTCATTATATATTTTAAATGAAAAATAATAATCCATAAGGTCCAGGTGGAAGTATCATTGTCAAATCATATAAATGACATAACTAAGGTGGATCACTATTTTGTACAATCGATCATCTCTCAATAAACCCATCCAAACACAAAAATCTTCTCATGCAAGAAATGAATTGCCGCAATATTGCATGTCCCAAAAAACACCTGCAAAATGACGCCATAGTACCAATGTTATCACTATTTTGAAAATATTGATTTTCATTCTATGTGAAACAATGCTCAAGAACACTTTGATTTTAATCACCGACCTTTAACAAAATTCAACTATCTCAAAATAGCTCCAATAGGGCCTTAGTAGGGCTATTAAGCAGGATATAGAACTACATCTTTGAAAATGAGTTACTCTGAATTCTCTTGATAATGAAGTTTTTCCTCATAACTTATTTATTGATGACACACTTCTTTTTGGTCAACCCACCATGGCTGAATCCCATGTTATTAAATCTGTAATTGAGAACTATACTTCACCCTTGGATCAACTAGTTAACCCACATAAATCTATGATTTTTTTCATTAATTTATCCCCCATTGTTCAATAGAGACTTACCCGCTTTTGGGGTTTTTATGTGGGTTCCTTCCCTTGTAAATATTTGGGACTTCCTTTCTACATTGGTAGTCAAAAGCATAATTTTTGGGATAAAATTATTTCTGCAATTTCCACTAAGATTCTATCATGGAAGCATAAATGTCTAACTCTTTTGGGGAAAATTACTATGATAAATTTGGTCCTAAGTGCAATTCATATATGCCTCATGTCTATTTTAAATATTCCTAAACGATTGAAACAAGAGCTTCAGTCCATTTTAAGGGACTTTATTTGGTCTAAAAATGTTTCACAAAATAAAAAGCTACCCCTTCTTGCATGGGATAAGGTCTGTTATCCTAAATCACTTAAAGGGGTACGAATAAGAGATCTCTCTCTTCAAAATTAAGCTCTTGGGGAAAAATTATTTTGGAAAATGTATCAACACTGACATAAGAAATGGTCCCGCCTAATGATGGCTAAATATTTAAATACTTTAGATCGAGAGAGACTTTTTCAAACATTATCACTCCCCAAGAGATCTCAAATATGGAATTTCATCATCTCATGTAGGGAATTACTTATCCCACATTTGTCATGGTTGATCCATAATGGAACTAAGGCCCACTTTTGGGATGATGTCGGGAATGGATCTTTACCCCTTAATATAATTTGTGACTAGGCCCCTTTGGATTCTATTCTCAAGGATTCTTGGGGTATCTATGTTTCTAATTATTTTATGGTGGATTTTTTGAATGCTTCTTCTAGGATTCATTGGAAGGGTTTCTCCTCTGTAAATTTTTCTCTTCATCTCATCATTGAATTACAAGTAGAACTTGGTAAGCGGAGGATTATATTTGACCAATGCGAGGATGAATTCATTTGGACAAAATCCCCATCTAGATAGTATTCAATTAAAAAGGGCTATGAAGCTAATTTTATATTGGATTTCACTGAACCTTGTCCCACCAGGCTCCTTTAGGGACCCTCTTGTCTTCCTAAGGCTTAGTATTTTACATGTCTTTCCATCCAAGAATGTGTGCTCACAAGCATGATATTAGACAGGTTGGGGATTAGAGTTGTATTCCCATGTTCACTTTGTGGCTACTTTATGGAATAAATTGATCATTTTTTTTACACTTCCCTTTTTCTCTTGATTGTTGGTATTGACTTTCTAAAATATTAGGTTGGAGCTTAGTTTTTGGCCCTAATTTATTGGCTCACTTTAAATATTGGCCATCTATGATGAAGAAATCATATTTCACTCCTATGTGGGACATTTTTCCTTCTATTTTTATTTGGAACATATGGTTAGAAAGGAATAAAACATTTTTTTAGAAACACTCTTCTCCTCTCTCAAATGTTATTGATAAAATTGAGCAATCCATATCAGAAGTTACTCTAACTTTTCTCATTAAGAAGGCTAGATTTTTATCATCATTTACTGAATGGGATACTTTTACTAACCAAAACTGGTCTTTACTTCAAACTCTCCCCTCGAAAGGATCTCAAATTTTTAAGCAACCATATAATGTAAGAGTCATAAAAATTTTGTCTCCACCCCCTTCAGACTTCCACATACTGAATTTTGATGGAGTCTCAAGGGGAAATCTAGGTCTCTTGGGGGCTGGAGTTGTCATCAAAAATTATGAAGGTAAAATAATCAAAGGCATATGTAATAAATTACCGTGTGGATCAAATAATGTGGTAGAAATGGAAGTTGTCATTTTGGGACTCTCTCTAGCCTCCTCCTCGAATATCAGGAACATCATCCTTGAAGGATATTTTATGGTGATTTACTATGCTCTCATAAATAGAAAATCTACTTGTTGGACCATCCAGTATAGGTTGGACAAGGCTCTTGAACTTTTACAGGTTCTGTCCAATTTTGAGGTTAAACACTGCTTTAGAGAAGTTAATAAATTGGCTGACTTTTTAGCCAATCAAGCAATATATGATGATATATTAATTTAGGAATTTGATGAAACTAAGCTTGTATCTCTATTAGAAAAACAAGTTCTCATTAGCCTTAATGGGATAAGATCTTGAATAATCCCATATCTGTTGCATTATGTAAATTTGTTCCATGGCTATGATTTTCATTGTATGAAGTGTGGGAGTAATGGAATTTCAATCCTTTTTTACAATATTGTCGTCTGATATTGGTTGGTATATTATTTCTGTAGATTGAGCTCGTTCCTTTAGCTGAACTTATTTTAACTCATTTCACTGGGATGGAACCCTATATGTGTCTCATATCAGTGTTTATGGGGGTGTTTGGAAGACACTTTTCTTTTTGGTTTGATGGAAATTTATCTTTTATGGTGGCTATGGGAATTATATAATTATATCCCCTACCCACATGTATGTTTAGCAGATTCTATTTCTGCTAAGTATGGGTATGGGTAGGGGTTCTTGCATCTAGCTATATTTTCTTAGTCTTACTTATCGGAATGGAGATTTTTCTATGATTATGGTTAAGGAATATTGTATTGACATATTATGAACCCCTTTCCTCAATGAGATGGTGGGAATGTTAATTTCCAAATATGTGTTGTCCTTATGAAGTATGGGAAATTATGCAATTTCCTTATATGGAATGAAGCACACTTTTATCAGATAGATGATAGTTTGGTCATATCAAAATTCATATTTTGATATGAATAAGTTATCGAACAGTCACTAATGGATTTCACTAAAACTAATTTTATATCGAAATTCATTTTTGATGAGATGATGAAAATCTCGGTTCATGGAAGTGGGTATTTATATTAAATATAACTATTGAAAATCATGGTTATTATTTTAGCTATAGGAAAACATGGACATAAATTGTGCTTCAGATTGAAATAGAAGACAGATAAAGGATTATTGTATTTTTAATTCATTTCATTGTGTCATTTGGTGTTCATAGATAGGTAGCAAATAGTGATAGTATTATTTGATTCTCAACATATATAGCCACCTCTCCACTTGATGGTTTTTTTCCTTATGATTTTCTTGTTACTAACACTATTTATGTAGAAATAAGTTCTTTTAGAATTGGTCTTTCACATAGGATTTCGTGTTCTTCTAGTTTGGATTTAGGGAAACTGCCTGATTCATATTCAAATTCTGCACTAGGGGACTTGTCTATATTTATAGACAAATTTGTATGGGGGGTGGGTTGTTTACTGTAATTAATCTTTTGAGAATATGATTTATTGGTTGGATCACAGGTTTTGTTGCTCTTCTCTTGTATTGTTTAGATCAAAGAAGTAGGTCTTTAGTTAGGATTTCATGGATTTGGGAAAGACCATAGGTTTTCTTCACCTAGTTCTTTCCTATTAGTGTCCTTTGAACTAGGAAAATTGTAAAATTTATATTATAATTAATAAAATGGTTTAGTGAAATATCCACTTTTAACAAAAAAAAAATTTGTCACTTTTAGGCACACTGAAAGACTCCATTTCTACCTCATGTAAAGCACTTGAAACAATAAAAGGACAACTACTATTATCCTCTTCACAACTTGGGAAAACATAAAAGAAATCTATATTTTCATACTCAACATCAATAATGGTATCAGAACACTGTGAGTTATCTTCTTATTCATAAGTTGGAAACATTTCAAAATTTAACTGAAAAAAGCAATAAGAGCATTATAATAGCAAGAAATATGATTTTAATCACTGCATAAAGGTATGCAAGTGGATACATTGGCATCATAATCCTTTTCTATTAAAACTTAAGTAATTTCATGGAAATTATTGCTATTACCAAATTTTTTCCATCGCAATATGGATGCATTTCCTTACTTATACTAATATCCTTGCACTCTTCACTTAAATCACTACCATTACAAGACTGCCCATGGGATTTTGATGATAATATATCTTTATTTCTTAATAGATTATTTTTTTGTTCATCAATGAATGCTTGAATATACACTATTGAATCATAAAAAGAATGATATTGCTGACATAATGCTTGAGGGCCAATTCGTCTTGTATATATGGATTCTATCTGATTGGGATCAACAAGATGATGTTTACATGAGTTGATTGTTCCAGGCATTTGCATATATACCAGACAACTGATTATTTTCCTTTAACATATGTTCAAGAGATAAAACAACATTAACATACGCATTTGAGTTATTCGTGTTTATTGTACTAGTATGTGGCCCAACAATTGCATCTAAAAAAGTATTACCAACACTAAAAAATTAAGTAAACTTTGGGTAGTGAGCTTGTCAATTTTCTGATACTCATTTACAACCTCTGAGGCAAATTTTTCACTTGCAAGTGAAGCTTTCCTTTTGTGCTTGAGTCTTCTACCATTCCATACTTAGACACCATATCAATGTTCATTGCAATCTGAAAATCCTCAAGAAAACTTGTTGGGTCTTCATTCCTTAATCTGTAACTCCTCTTCTTATCAAATGCACCTAGACATACAACTAATTCCATTTCATCCTTAGGTCTACATTTCTCAGGGATTCTCCTTAATGTCTTCATGAATCTCCAATTAAACTTGGGAACCAATTCATCATTTATGATACAAATATTCATGAACTCATTAATAGCCAAACCCTCATATAGTCTTTCACTAAATTTTTCACTGAACCCATGTGTTGATTGAATTTGGTAACAAACTTTAGAACCATTCTCTAACCTCACATTCTAAAGATTGCACAAATAATTTCATGAATATATCTTCTGACCCAATTTCATAATCCTCAAGCAATTTGTATATATATAAAGTATACCTTTATGAAATAAGTTTGAAATCTATCAATTCTATGGAAAGATAATCTAAATTTAATCAAAGAATTGACAAATAATCAAGAAGCATTCCATGGCTCTCTACCTAAGCATTCTAATGAAGCTCTAAGCCTTAATCTCTAGTAGTGATAGTCCTAGAATGAGAAATGATGTTCTATAATGCCTAATCTAGCTCTCAAATTCTCAAATTTCTATGCAATTCATTCAATTTTGCTCTCAAATTGCACTATTATGCTCACAAATGCTATGATCTTAAATAATTTCTCTACAATGTATATGCAATTTCTCATGAATGTCTAGGATTCTTAATGCTCTAAAAATGCTTGGTATTTATAGGATTTTCCCAGGGTAGGGGGTAGAGTTAAGTTGATCATGATCAAAGCTTGGTTGAGCCGAAGGCTTTCAAATGGTTTCAAATGGAGAGACCATTTAAATGGTGGTCTCAAAGGGTGGGACAAAGAGACAAATTGAGTGGTGAGGATGTTTAAAGGGTTAAATGAGTGATCAAGATTGCAAAGTTTGGAGTGATCCATGTGCTTTCAATCCTTGATTCTCATTGGCTCTTCAAATTCTTATCTCCTTTGTTGAAAGAAATAAGAATTTAATCAATTCAATTAATTAATTAAATTAGCCATGTAAGGGAATAAGTTGATTTTGATTTTTGATTTAAACTATACAATTAATTGATTAAATCAATTACATAGTTTTTATTAATCCCTTTTAGGATTAGATTTAATTAATTGACATATTTATTAATTGATCATTTGATTTTGATGTGATTTAGTCCCTTTTGATTTGATTAAGTACACCTGACCAAATTTAGGTGTCTACAAATGCTCCTCTTCAAATTGATGTGCAAAGCGCATTGACTCAAAGAAAATTTATGTCTTGATCTGATTGATTGATTTGATTGATATGATAAAATGTCTGATACAAAACTTGATCCAAAACCCTGATGTGAAAACCTGATATTTGATGAACTGTCTAATGAGAAACCTTGATTTGAAAAAATGATGGACAACACAAAAATGCCCCACTGATAATAAATTAAAATTTTAGTACCCTAGATTTTTATTTTGTTGCAAAACTTGTGATAAAAAATCATGTTTTGACCATATGATGCCCCCTCGGAAATGAAAATAGAATTGATATTAGAGGCAAAAAGATATTGAAGAATGAAATTATTAGGTCAATTCTGATTTCATTTTGGAAAACCAGATGAAAATTGATCGCAACATGCCCCAATGATGAAAAATGACAATTTTAAGGCTCTAAAGGTTGAAAAACTCTTTAAAATTAGGTCAAAAAGTATAAATAAAAGTAAAAATTTCATTTTTACTATTCATTTTCACTTTTTACCCCACATTGTTGCTCTGAGCCATTTGGAGATTTTGACAATGGTGGTCCCCATTTGTGAGCATCAGTTCAAGAGAGGGCACAAATTCTAGAGACCAGCCGACTATGGACCTCCAATGAGTGATTCCAACCTCCTTGTGCATTTATTGCTTTAAAATAAAAAATTTCACGCCTAGTTAGGGTCTTTTTTTTGAATTCGTAGCAAAGTGGCGCATAGTATAGGTTAAAGTTTTGCGTAGTAGAATAAAGTAGTGCATCCGCGTAATGAAGCATCAGGTACAAAAAACCAAGTTATGCATATAAAAGAGTTGATTTCACGCATAGGATAGGTTAAGTTGCATGTAAAAAACCCTAGGTTTAAACCTAGATTTAAGTTACGTGTATGAAACATTAAGTTACGTGTATGCTATGAAATACTGCATACTAGGCCAATGACACCTATGAATGATACAATGTCACATATGATATTTAAAATGATGTGTAACCCAAAATGAAGAGTAGACCATCTGAAATAGCGCATACACACAATAAAACTAATGCCTGGATGAAAAGAATGAAAAACCTTGATCATTTTTTATTGTCTCTAATAGAATGAATACCAGATTGATTGCAAAGATAAGCAAGTTTAATTTAGTATTGAAATAAAGTGTGTAGGATGTTAGGATGATCAATTAGATGGATGTTGAAATATCAATCAGATAAGTAGGATAAGATAACTGATGTATTTTCCCCTTCTCACAATATAGAGTTAGGAAAAATAGTTGATGTTGCTCAAAAAGAGTGATAGGTTGATTTGATGATTGATTGATATAGAATAATCCATTTGAATGATAATACTAATCAAAATGACTTGATTTGAAAAATAGGTACCATTCCAAAAGTTATATGTCTAGGACATTCCATCTTGGCTTGCATATATGGTATATCATTTGACAGGTCATGAGAGACGTGTGATTGGACGGTGTGGTATGTTTTACTTCCTTGAGTTACCTCAGTTCCAGATGAGCTAAGTACTATTGATAGTTACGGAATAGCGATGACACTCTGACCATAACACCTTTCACTTACCATTGGGAGAGATGAATATCATGCCAGAGGACGTGTATAGGCTATTGAGGATCCCAACTCGAGGAGAGTGGTTATATTATGATCAGGTATATGATGGCAATGCGTGCAGATGGGTCTTTGCAGATCTGATGATTAGAGATGAAATTATTCCATGGGAACATTTTGTTTCCTTCCCTCCTCTTCCTTTAATATTAGGCATATTGATCAGTGGATTATTATTACCAGATCGTCAAGGTCATAGATTTGCAATGGATTGGGGTCAAATTATCGAGGATATGATTGTTCATCCCCAGAGATTTGATTGGGGTTCTTGCATTTTGGCATAGTTATATCATGAGTTACACCACATTGTCTATAGAGGTAGTGTTTCATTGCCTTTCAGAGCTATGTTATTATAGTTATGGACATGGGAGCATATCCCTATTTCAAGGCTGATAGCTACCAAACAAAGAGATCCCACATGGTCATATACATACTTGTATGATGGCATGGTTGTCCAGCCTCTACTGGGCAAGTTAGATTACTGGAGATGTATGCTTGATGATATAGATCAGGTTAGATGGAGACCATATCTAGGATGCGAGACTTGGCATGAGGATGATGATGAGTTTTCGTATATGTTTTCACCATGATGAATGATAGGCTAGTCACCACTGGTGATCGATAGATTTTTCTATTTCAGAGTGTCTCGCCAGTATGATAGGATTTAGGATATACCTCAGGGTTTAGCACTATATGCTTGAGTCTAGGATAAGAGATCTATGTGGGGTTCTTAAGTTGATTACCAGTATGCTTGTGATCAGATTGAAAAATTAGGATATATGCAGTGGGATATGAATGAGCACATAGAAGATGATGGGATATTGGTAGATTATGCATAGTGGTTTTCTTGCCACTAGTTCCCATAGTTTACTGATCCTAGTGAGCCTATTCCTAATATGGATGATCCTATTGATGACCATTATGATGGTGGTGGTGGTGGTGGACGAGGAGGTGGGAGAGTATAGAGAGTATAGAGAGGTCCATAGGTTCATAAAGCTCCTCAACAAGCCAGAGACAGAGGTAGAGGACATGGAGGTCCATGGATGAGGGGTGGTCATGTGTGCGGTAGGGGAGGTGGTTACAAGATGAGACCAGTATAACAAATACCAACAATAGTATGGGGAAAACAATGATAGAGAGTGGCCAGATAGGCTTTGATAGTTTTTTCTAGATAGGTTTCTCTACAGGAATAGGATCTTCCACAGAGACAGGTTCCTCCATAGATTGTTACACAAGTACATATTTCTCCACAAGTTTCTCTTGCACCACAGGATCCACAGGACATAGACACCTTGACAAATAATTTTAGGACCTTACAAGCTAGGATGATAGTGATGAGTGGTCAGATTGATAAGGTTACGAGCATGATGCAACACTTAATGACTATGATGGCACATAGGCCAAGTATAGCTAGCACCAATCAGGTACCTCATATCACACATGATAGGTCATTAGAGAGAGATCCAAATGGAACATGTGGTACAATAGGTGGATCAGGGATAGGAGATGCATCAGGTGCCCCTAGCAGTCCATGATTGATATCGAGAGATTATTGGATCATATACATTTTTTTAATGTATCAGATGTATTGATTTGATTAGGACTTTGATGTGCCATCTTGATATGTTGTAGCTTTGATATGTCATACATTTGATTTGCATTTATTATGATGACTCGATCACTTTGAATTCCATTATTATATATGTGAGACTTCCTTTGATGATATGATTATATATGATGTTATGGTGCACTTTATTTTACATATGCTATGGACTCACTGCCTTATTTATGACATAGTTAGATGAAGAAAAATGCATACAAGTCTATTTCTACATGCTTTTTAATTTTATGATGTATGCAATTCTAAATGATAAATGTAATGCAATGGATATAATGAATGCATGTTGTATTTTTGTATTTTAATATTTTGATAATGCAATATTTCCATGAAATGCACCTATATTAATGATGAAATGTTTATGGATTTTTGATAATAAATAATGTTTAATGATGTGTAACTTGTAAATAATGTTTAATGATTAATGAATGTAATGGAAACTTATGCAAAAGAAAGACTCCATAATTAATTGATTTGAACCAAGATAATTGATATAAACTCTTTCGAATAATTAACCCCTTTGAACTTAGGAAATCCCCTAAATGCAATTAATCTAAGAATGAAATGCAACTATCTATCACTTTGTTTTTGCAAAAGTAATGCAAAAAATATATATTTTCATCATTGAGCCTTTGTGAACCAGGAGAAAGTACAATCATCACTAATTGGATAACCACATCATGATAATATGAATACTTCTTTCATCAATATTGCACTCAATTGAAACTAGTACAACCCTCACTAGTTGAATAATCAACTATGGGAGTCTGACTACTAGTTTCATCAGATTCAATGTTGCAATTGGATGTTGGTATTAAGATATGGAAGATCTAAATAGCCAAGGTATCTATTTGCGTAAACAAACAAAGGTAAAAACTCCTTCATATATGAATTTCCTCAGTGATACTTTGATGACCATGTCCTTAGATGAATTTTCATAGATTGGTGGATCTTTCTCAAAACATTCACACAAAAATCAAGAAAAATATATCATGTCTTCATCATCGCCAAACTAGTCAAAACATCATTGATTAGCTAAAAAGAACATGACTCAATCAACATCATCAAAATTTCAAGTGTTTGTATTATATCAATATTTTCAATAGAATTCCATCCATTCTGATCTATTAGGTTTTGTCAAATTTTAATCCTGATAATAAGGTCATGAAGTTCAAGGATCAAGTTCCAAGATCGAATGTTTGGGTTGAACACTGATATACATCAAAGGTTCAAAAATGTCTATCCTCTGAAGTTTTGAAAATCTCTTATGACATGTGACCAAAAATTATTTCTATTGAATCCATTCGTGTAAAACCAATTCTTCCCCCAAGTTTATATGAAACCATGTGTAAATCTGGGCAAATGAAACCTAATATGCGACAAAGGCTTTAACAATGCAGCTCAAAGATATTACTAATGGTGAGTCAGAAATTATTAATGGTGAGTCAGTTAAGTCATGAAAGCATTGGCTATGTACTGGACAAGGATATCAGGTTTTCTTCTCTGGTTCTTTCCCGGTTGAGTCCTCGAACCAGATTATAATTTATATATATATATA
>MU227378.1:1504650-1516569 GCA_018584345.1 Thuja plicata | reverse complement strand
TTTTTTTTTTTTCTTTTTTTTGCTACCAAGCCGCCTATTTATAGGTTTTCACCAAGGCAATATTCTCTTTTTTCAATTTTTTTCTTTGATTTTTTTTATATCATCAAGGTGCCTATTTGCTAGGTTTTCACCGAGACAACATTTTTTTAATCTTTTGAATGTTTTTTCCTTCTTCCTGCTCAATTTTCTTCTTTTTATGCTTTTATGCTTTTCCGTTGTTTTTGAATTTTTTTATCTTTCTCATTTTCTTGGATTTTGAATTTTTCTCATGTTTTTGGATTTTGAACTTTTCTCATGTAAAAAAAATGATGCTAATCTCATCGGATACTCTTTCGTCTGATACTCTTTCAGCCTATACACTTTCATCTATTCATGTGTAAAACCTCTTCAAGTGAATGCTATTGATAGGTTCTTGTAGCTCATCCCCTTCATAATCAACCAATTTGTATGTTCTCGTACCAAAAGAAGATGTAATAAAAAAGGGTCCTAGAAAATTTGCTTCCCATTTACCTTTCTTTTCTCACTCTTCTTGATTCTTAGGGTTCTCTCTCTATACTAAATCTCCCACTTGAAATGCTCTAGGTTTGATCTTCTTGTTGTAGCTCCTTGAAATTCAGTTTTGGTACACTTTCAAGTGTTCATAAGCTTTAGTTTGATGTTATTCTAATAGTTCCAACTATTGAAGTCTTGCAACCCTATACTCCTCATCATTTATCAACCCTTGTAATGATACTCTCAAAGATGGGATTTCAACCTCTAAAGGTAAAACAACTTCTACTCCATAGACCAAAGAAAATGGTGTTTCGCCCTTTGGTGTTCTAATGCTTGTTCTATAGGACCAAAACACTGGTTTCAATTGTATATGCCAATCCCTTCCTAAATTATCAACCGATCTCTTCAATATTTTGAGGATGTTCTTATTTTTTTCTTTGGCTTGACCATTTCCTTGAGGATAATAAATTGAAGAAGAATGGTGTGTAATGTGAAATATCTCACACAATTCATCCACATCATTATTCTTGAATTTATTTCCATTGTCTGTTATGAAGGCTTGATGGATACCATATCAATAAATGATGTGGTTTAGAATAAACATGGAGATTTTTTTACCCATTGTAGTTGTTAATGACACAACTTCTACCCATTTTGTAAAGTATTTTGTTGTAGTTATAATGAACTTATGACCAATGAATGAAGGTGGATAAATCATCCCAATAAGATCAAATTCCAATTGATAAAAATGCCATGGTGTAATGATTGGGTGTAACTCTTGTGCGGGAACATGAATCATATCTCCATGATATTGACATTTCGGACACACTTTTACAAATTGACAAACATATTTATCTAAGATTTTCCAAAAGTAACTCATGCAAAGGGTTTTCTTAGCTAGGTTCAATCGACTTGAATGAGACCCATAAATACCCTCATGAACATCACATAAAGCTAATTTCAAGTCCTCATCCTCTAGACACCTAAGTAGCATTCTGTCAAGACTTTTACGATATAATGTGTCAAATAAGATAGTATAATGAGTTTCTTGGCATATGAAATGTCTCCTTTGGGTTTGGGTTTGGTCCAAGGGTAAGAATTGGTTTTTAAGATAAGTAAATATAGTTCCATACCAATGTGAGTCAAGTCCATTTAATAGGAAAATGATTTGGGTTTTGGGTAAGCCAAAAGCATCTTTTACCAATTCTTCCACTAAGAACTCATACCTATCATTCTAATCTGGTAGTTGAAGTAATGAAGCTAGACAAGCAATGACATCCACTGCTCTATTTTTTTCTCTTGGAATTTTCTCAGATGTGATCCAAACAAAGTACTTTTTCCAATCATCTATCATCCTCTTGTAAGGCATCAACTTGTCATCTTTGGTTTGGTATTCATCATTAATTTGATTAATGACTAGTTGTGAATCTCCATATACTTGCAGTTCTATCACATTCCATTCTAAAGCCATTTTGATTCCAATAACTAAAGCCTCATATTCTGCAATGTTATTGGTACATGAGAATAAGAGTTTGTAATATTTAGGAATATAATATCCCTGAGGTGTGATCAACAAAATATCGGCTCTTGATCCATGTTGGGTATAAGATCCATTAAAATATAACTTCCATGCTTTTGCTTCCACATTTACTATTTATGCATCTGGGAATTATATCTGAATAGGATGATTTGAAACTAATGAATTCTCCACCAATTGATCTTCTATCACTTTTCCCTTAATTGATTTACGATCCACATACGCAATATCAAACTTACTTAATATCATCACCCATTTAGCTATCCTTCATGTGAGAGTTGTTTTACTAAGTAAATAATTGAGAGGATCAATCTTAGCAATCAATTTAACCTTGTGCATCAACATGCAATGTCATAGTTTTTGGAAAGAAAAAACTACCGCTAAGCAAGACTTCTCCATGAAACTATAGTTTAACTCATATTTAACCAAGGTTATGCTTAGGCAATAGATTACTCTTTATTTTCCCTCATCATCTTATTGTGCTAATAAAACCCCCAAAGATCATTCTGTTGTTGAAATGCACAATAGTAAGGGTTTATCTTTGATGGGTGACATCAAAATAGGTGGATGTACTAAGTATGTCTTCAAAATTGTAAAAGCTTCTTCACATTAATCATCCCATTTGAATATAATATCCTTCTGTAATAACCTTGTGAAAGAATGACATTTTTCTTCCAATTGAGAGATGAATCTTCTAATATCTTGGAGCCTTCCTTGTAGTGATCTCATTTGGCTAATGTTTTTAGGTGTTTCCTTCTCCATAATTGCTTGCACCTTTTCCAGATCTACCTCTATTCCTTTGACTGAAATAGATGGGACAATAATTTATCTTTGTTTTATGTTAATATTTATACTCCATTTAAAGCTTGACCAAGACATTTGTGAACCTTTTAGTATTTGAACTTGTGATCATGCTATAAGTATAGCTAGAAACACCAAGCCTATGGGTAGCTAGTAGTGTCATGTTTTGTGAAACATTATATATCTATCACAGTGTTTCATATAACTATTTGAATGTGTGTTCTAATAGTTGGATTGAGTTGACTAGTTGACTTGATTATATATCTACATATGCTACTAACCTGCTAGGAAAAATGAGCATCTTGAGAGTGGATCAATAGCATTGAAGAGGAGGCATTGAAGTCCCAACTGTGATGGGGAGAACTATTATGGAACCATGAGACATGCCTGCTACAATGGAGGAGCCATCATCTCAGGGAATATAGGAAATAACTCTGCTATATTTTCTCTCAGCGGTCAATATCTTGTTGAAATGGTTATCCAGACATTATTATATTCTATCATGGGCTGTTACAATCCCCTTCCTCTATGGTGTGATTTAGTCAGACCTTACCTATATGATTTGAATAAACATCAATCCTCTATATAAAGGGATTTGATTGTTAGTTTTTAGTTAGTTGGAAAATATATTGTTGTTTCATTTGCACAACAAAGTTACTCTTTCTAGTTCCATGCATTGTTTTCATTCACTAGTAAATTTTGGCCATATTTTCGATGCAATTTTGTCAATTTTTCAATTCATGTTGGTTGACCAAATGACCACTATTGCCGTTGGACTTTTTTCATCAAAACTTTCCATGTTTGGTATATTTGTCATAAAATTGACAACCTAAAGGTCAGAAAAAAGGCTATAATAGAGATGTGTGCACCTTTCACACTAATCCTTTTTCACACGTCATCGATGTTTTGACTACTAGATAATGAAAATCCTATATAAATGATGAATCGATCAATGAAACAATGTCGAAACATCAATGACAGTTTGTCAATCAGTTCATTGTTTATATAGGATTCTCATCGACTGTCACTGTAAAGAAAGTTGAAAAATTGACTCTACCCTTTTTTTTTTAAAATTGCCTTTTTAGCTCAAAGGTTTCTAGTCAACATAGGTTTTACATTTGTTAGGGTCTAATTTAGGCTTTTACATTTCTAATAGTTGTAGCTTGCATTTGCATCCTAAAAGTTCTTAGTAATCATATAAAGGCCTGCTAGAAAGCATCCTACATAGACCCAAAGAAATCTATTAAATACATTCCATGTAATTAATAAAAAAACTCATATAGTAGCCCTTTTTTAATGTCCCCTTCTATAATATGCCTTAAATTGTACCCTACAACATAATTTCAATAACTAGGGTTAGAGAGGTGGCTTACTGAGTAGGATATTTAGTACATTGTACTTTGAAGATGAGTCCTGCAATCAACAATTAAGGAAACAATTGTACATGTATACATAGATAAATTGATTGTTAGCATGATATAATCTATCTTAAGCCTTATGAATTGATAAAGAGATACAAAACCTAACCTAGAGATTCAGATAACAAGGGATATGAAGAAGTTCAATTATAGCATCTAAAACATAGAGTGCATATAAATACATATAATACATTAAGATGATTACTTATCACTGTAACAAAATGAATTGAACACTTATCAATTAACCATAGGTAGATACAGGAAAGCATAATAGAGCTCATTAACAGGAAGGCCTTTACAAAGTTGATGGCCAAATTTGGAATGCTAGATGGAATTACAAGCTAGTTGAGGTTATAACGTAACATGAAGATTACACTTCAGGAGTAGCCATTAACATATTAATAAGTGTTTAACAGTGATATACTAATCTAAAGGTTTTTTATGAAAATGGAACTATGTTTTGCATAAAGAGAAAAGATGGATTTGTTTTGGAGGTAGAGAAGCTCGTTACTAGGGCTCTAGATCATTTTAGCTCTAGCTTCACTTGGTTTTGAGAATAGTTCAATATTCTCTACTTAACAAGGCCAACCACGTGAAGGTGGAAGCTCATTTGGCCCCACCCCCCTAAAATCACTCTAAATTACCCATTAACATCTAACATTCATTCATTCATTCATCCATTTATAAAATATAACATTCAATCATTATAATCACATAACATTCAATAACACCTAAAATTAATTA
Source organism: Thuja plicata (assembly GCA_018584345.1). Taxonomy (NCBI): domain Eukaryota; kingdom Viridiplantae; phylum Streptophyta; class Pinopsida; order Cupressales; family Cupressaceae; genus Thuja; species Thuja plicata. Next base: position 1,511,577 of record MU227378.1, on the reverse strand, counting down.
ACAATTGGTTACACATTCAATGTACACAAGAAAGGTTACACCATTTTAATTTAAAATGTTAACTTGTATTAAAAATTACACAATTGATGTTCAATAGCAAATTAATACCTCCATCACTACAATGCACATCACTTTCATCTTCTATTCCTACATTTCTTTGACTCGAGGAAGACAGACTTGACAAATACATATTAGGTGGTTCCTGTAGTCCATCAAATGATAGATATAGTTGGTAAGGAGTGAGATATTTTTCTAAATGAGGGTAATGTTGATGTAATCTATAGGGTGTATTTAATTATACCTTCCGATCCATGTCACTGCGTAGGATCCTCATAAAAGGGGTTAAATTTACTGCATATGCGAATCATTTATCTCAAGTTAGCCAACAATTACGTGATACCTATGCTACAAATTACATAAAAGACAACATGAACAATATGCATTCATCATAATCATTGTGTATTATTTTAATTCCTTACCTTTACTTTATGTTGGCTATGCAGGATTGTCAATAAAAGGGGTGAGGTAAAAGTACAAACCTGTGTCACACTTTTATAAAGGAAAAGGACCACAACATGCAAACTGTACAACTTTAACGACATAAAAGGTGGCATTTGTATTTAGAATTTGAGGATGATGTAAACTAAAAAAATGTGTAAAAATGGATTTAGTTTATGTCTATAATTTTTTTAAAAAAAATTGAACAAGAATGTACATAGTTTTATAATTTTTGAAGTCCATTTTTCCATTTCTGAAAACTACTGAAAATCTGGGTTCTAGTTCCCTCCAAACAAGTATATGCAAATAATCTATTTTTCCTCTGATTTCAAAATATGTTATAGCTAAAATGTATAGCTAGTGTAGAAAAGAAGAAAGATTGGTTTTCAATGTATATTTTCTCCATTATAACTGCTCAAAGTTGAACTTATTTGAAATCGACAGTTTTCATCTCCCTCCAAATTTCCCCTATCAAATCTACACCATTTAGAAAAAAAAATTATATATTCTTGAAGAAGACTCTCTCCTCTAGTGTTAAATATAAATTTTAAATTTTTTTTCTATGATTTACTATTTTTATTTATTTATTTGAAGCAACATCTTCTCGAATGTTAAAATACCTACTTGTATTTTGAAATTATAATCTATTAGATCTAATCAAAATATTATAAACTTTATATGAAAATAATCTTGACTCTGAGCTCTACAAAAGGGTATTTTTAATATTTTTTAAAAATATCAGTAAAAAGAGTAGGGGTTATTGAAACATTGATTTTTTGAAATAATTTTATTTCTTTGGTAATTGGTATAAAACATGCATTTAATGGACATTTCCAATTGGAAGAGTTTAACCACTTATCTAGCTTAGCTAGAATGAATCTAGCTAGGCCATATGTTTGACAAAAAATAATTTTTATTTAGAAATACTCAAATTTAGTTGTGCTGATAAGTGGTCCTGAAACGATGTCTGTAGTCAATTTCTTATTTTGACAAAGTGTTACAATCACACAAAATATATGCATGTAATCAGAACCAACAATTGAGCATCATAAGCAATAAATTAAGTATGAAAACATATAATTCAAATAAATTTGTATGACTAGATAATTATTAACATCATCATCATGACCATCATTGTCATCATCATCCTCAACATGATCATCATCATCATCATCATCATTGTCGTCATCATCATCATCATCATCATCACCATCATCATCATCGTCATCATCATCACCACCACCAACACCACCATCATCATCATCATCATCATCATCACCATCATCATCATCATCATCATCATTATCATCAGCATCACCATCATCATCATCATCATCATCATCATCATCATCATCATCATCTTCTTCTTCTTCTTCTTGTTCATCATCTTCTTCTTCTTCATCATCTTTGGTTTCTTCTTCTTCCATCACGTTATAATTTACTGGCCTTCCTCTTGGATCATGCCTAACAACAAATGACCAACCCAGATTTTGTGGAACCTCTATGTAAAGCACTTGCTGACACTGGCTTGGAAAAACATAGGGCTCATCTCCAACTGGCTCAAATGACCTTGTATTAATCATTGCAAATCCATCATCATGTTGAATAATAGTTCTACCAGGATCATTTTGATTCATTCGTAGCCTATACCATTTGACGATGAATAGAATTAATTTGAAAGATTCAAAGTCACACTCAACTATATCATCCAAAATACCATAGTATCAGTTTTGAGATTCTTGAGGATGCATGTCATTTCTAGATGAAATATTAGTGACCTCAAAGACTTCAGTTATCCTAGAATCACAAGTTTTCTTTATGTCGTCCAACTTTTTTATGCAAAATTTATGGCCATGGTAGTACATAGATTTGTTGTGCTTGACTTGCAATTTTTCAAACATGTGAAAATCATTTGCGTCATGAGTTGATATTAAACATATGGGTCAGAATTAATAAATTTATACATACCTATCTACCTCTTAAACCATTTTCTAGATCAATTACCATTGGGATAACATTGGAATCTCCATTATGATGAGCTTCTTTAACCAATGAAGAAACACCTTCCCATGTAAATGAGTGACCATTTTGTTGACATAGTTCAATCCATACAGTCATCTAATCAAGATTGTTCATAATATACAAATGTAGTGCATCCCACTCTCAACCAACTATATAAAAAAACACCACGTACAAACAACTTCAATTGAAGATTTATAAGAATTAATTAACTACAATAACATCTTATAATTACCTTTCACTTTCCTCAATCTACCTTTCCCCATCAAGTACTCCCCTTCAAATTTGTTAATGGCATTGGGGTCCCAAATGGGATCTACATGCATCTTTGCTGCACACTTAGGAAGACATTCACTGATGTATACTATGGTTTGGTATACCATATATCCCTCCACCATAGAACCCTCAGGATATGCTCTTTGTCAAACCAAACCCTTCAAACATTTCAGGTGTCTCTCAACCATCCACATTGACCTAGTTTGTAAAGGTCCACACAATTCAATCTCCTCAACTTGATGTATGAGGTAGTGTTCTTTTGCATGGAAAAAAGTAGAAGGTACACTTTTGTATTTCACACATAAGATGAGGAATTTTTCTCTTCCAATATTTTATATCTTCTTTATTGATTTCTTTTGATGACAACCACCTAGATGTGATTCAACACGCAAAACATAAAATTGAGACATTACAAAAAATATACAATAAATTACTGAAAAAGTAAAACAAGTCACAAATATAACATCTATACAACAAATCTAACAAATAAAACTTCTAACCTCATGTATTTTCCAATATCATATATAACTTGTTTTACACTATTGTCGAAGTGGTGTGGGAGAGATAGAGGTAGAACATACTGTGATAATTATAAAATGATCACTTCAATATTTTAGAGAATAATACAATGAAGACTACATGCAGTATACAAATATATAGAGGATACAAAATAACATGAATTACCTTAATAAAGGTATGCCAATCATGTGTTTTCATCCCTAACCCAAATTCACTTTTCTTTTATATGAGACAATTTATGTTTGCAGCAAACCCTGTGGGAAATCAAATTTTTTGTATGACTTCTTTTATAGCATTGTGTTGTTGCTCTGATAATAACCAAGGAAGGGCACTTATATCAATATGGTCTCCATTGTTATTTGATCGAATGAAATTTTTCAATGCATGGTTAGAATCTTCAATGTCATTGCAAATTTTGAAAACTTTTTCTTTATCACACCTTCTGTCTAATAATTTCCATAATGTCTCTATTACATTCTTTCCAATATGCATAATATCAAACAAATGCACAATTGGGAGGTTCTCATAGTATGACAACATGCTAAACTATCTAGGATAACTTTTTAGTCCTTTTGTAAGTTGGTCATTGACGCCTTGATGACCTTCACGAGCATCAATAAACAAAAGACAATATCAAAATATAAATTTCAAACAAAAACCATCAGATTGAATGACATTACCTCGTCAATTTATTCTATTGTATTCCAAATTCCATAGGCGAGGTGTCATTCTTCATGGCTTTGATGCAGTCTCTTCTTTCCCTTTGAAAAGATGTTTTTTTGGTAATTCGATACTTATGATTTCTATGGAGAAAGTGCCTATACTCATCGAACACCTTCTTTCCTAAACTTTTTGAATGATGAGATTTCATCTTTGGACCACAAAGTGGACATAAACAAATTTTATTTGTATGAAGACCTACAAGATCATGTATAATTGGATTTAATATGTTCATTTTTATAATTACACTTATCACGCGCAAAATTTGACATACAAGAAAGATGTGCTAGCACTATAACATACAAAAAGAAGGTGTTAATAAGAGAACATACCAGAAAAATGTGTTAGCCCAGGGGCATCATGTATTGTCCATATAAGCATTGCATGGAATTGAAACTATCTTTATCATATTGGTCTAGAGATGTCATACATAGTGACCCCATTCCATAAAGTCAACAACTCGTCGATAAGGGGCTCAATATATACATTCATATCTTTAACTTGGTACTTACCTGGTTGAATGAACTGAAACATTACATAATTATTGTCATTTTGATGTGGTATTTATGAATAAATTTAGATGACTATTGAATGAAAAAATACCTACAATATACATTGCCAAAATTATGTGCTCCCTCTTTATGGACATCCAAAGAGGAATGTTATGGTTGATAACAAAACCAAGCCACACCGAGTAAACAGATCTCATCTCTCCAAATGGATTGACACCGCCCATTGCCAATGAAAGCTTGAGATTATGAGGTTCTTATTTAAAGTGTTGCCAAGTTTTCTCTATGTCCTTAAATGAAGAACCATCCGCAGGCATTCACATAATGTCATCTCGACTTCTATTGTGTGCATTATAATTCATAAATTGTGCCAAGATAGTGCACCTGAATAATCATTACAGACATGGAATAATGGGAATATACCAAAGAACCTTGTGAGGAACCTTTTTTTTAATTTGATCTGTTCGATATCTACTACTATGAAAATCAGGGCATTGTGTTGCAAATTCATGTTTTTTATGATATATAAAATGATCATTGAGACATGCATGTATTGTTTGATACTCTATCCCAATATCTTTCATAATGGTAGATAGTTCCTGGTATGAGTGAGGTAGAATGTTTGATGGTGGTAACAAACACTCACCTATCAACCTATGGGAAAAGATATAATTAGCATGCATGATTCACCATCTGTTAACAATAAGGAAATTAGGACTAAAATAGGTGAAAAAGATGACATATATGACATACCTTAACATTCGTGACATTGCTACATTGGATAAACCATTCAAAACCTTGAAGTTCAACAACAAAAATACAATGGACAAAAGAGTTATTTGGTAGCCTTCCTATAGGGGCTCACATGCCTTCTCAAGTATAGGTAAATCAAGGTCATCTTCATCATCGTGATCAGCTGCACCAGTACTATCATCTTCAATCGTATCCTTTGGCACATGATCAATTACAACAATACCATCATCTTCAATTTTTTTCTATGTCGCAGGATCATCTTCTTCCATGGAATCATTATCTTCTCCTTGGATATTCACACCTCCATGTTCCTCCACTTGGAAATTCACATTCTCTAGATTGTTATGGTCCATAACATGTAACCCAGGATGGTAACCTATATCAAAATGATGACATTAAATTAACCATGACCATGATCTCATCATCAATTGATTTCTTATGTATATAAATTATTAAAATAATATATTAAAATACTAACCAATGGACAAAAATTGTGCCCCCCTTCAATGTGACCATGCTCTCTATAATGTCAGACATGGTCTTTCTTTTAAAATTACCCCATAATCTAGAAATTGTCTCCTTATTTTGTTCTAGGTTCATATTGTCAGACATGGTCTTTCTTCACAGGAAAATATTCAGGCTATAATTATACCAAAAACTTGTCTCCCATACTCTAAATTAAGATATTAACATTGTAATCCATCAAATATAAACATAGTATTCTTAGTACTATCTTATATAAAAGCAAGCATAAATCCATTAAATAGATTTTGACTACAAAGCATTGTACATTTAATCTAATCATGATTCACATTTGATAGGAATGTTATTCATAGTTGACAGGAATGCTAAGAAAATAAAATATAAAATATCCACTTTGACATATCCACTTCAACATAAAATATTTGATAGTAAGCTAAGCTATTAATCCTGGTTTTGTTTTGGTTACTAGATCTTTGAATTCTTATGATGGACTTCAAAGAATTCGAGATATGCATAAGTGACAAACATGTAGATTTGACCAAGAAATATTACTTGGAGCTTGACCCGGAAATAAATGGACTTGTGATAATTTTATCACAATAGTACATCTATTTCTAGGTAAGCTCCAAGTAGTGCTTAGGCAAATCTACATGTTCATCACCTATGCAAATCCAAAAAAATTGTAAAAAAAACTATTACCTTACCCAGATGTCTATGACTAAGAAGCAACATGAAATACCCTTTGTGTTGGCACCCAAAGATGCATATCAAAATGTGTATCCTTTCCTTCTTTATCAATATCAAATTGTGTAACAATTGTAATCTAATTAATTCACATAGATCAAAATCCGTACCATTTTTCATCATTTGATGTGCAACATATATTGCAATAGAAGTAGTACCTTCCCTATTTTGGAAATAATTTTTTAGGTGACATCTAAAGCTACATACCTTATTGTTGGGTTAGTGATTGTGTCAATTGTAACACCCCAAAATTGGCACCTAATAATCCAATCAATTTTAGTGCATTTTCTCATCTTTGAAGTCCTATTGTACTAGGCAAATTCTTCTTCTTATTGACTTTAATTGACTGAGTTTCAAATGCAAAAAACTCAAATTTGCATAAATCTGACATTATATTTAATTCCTA
>MU227378.1:1442834-1461077 GCA_018584345.1 Thuja plicata | reverse complement strand
CTTATCATAGAGCCATGATTCCATCAATGATCATAATACTGAAGATAACAAAACAAATGCAGAATTCATATATCATAGATAATCATGGTATCAAAATGAGCATATATAAAGGGTACAACTCCCATGATCATCATAAAAATCTTATAAAAAATAGCTCATAAGGTCCAACTAATAGCATATATAAACCAAAATAGATCAAATGTCTATACTCAAGGTATCATCCTGATGAATCAAATGTCAAAATGAAAGTCAAACTAGGATGGGTCGGGATAGGACCTCACACGACCCTAACTGGGAAGATTCTATCCTTTTTGGGGTGAATGTAGACCCTAACCCACAAAGGTTGACCCTAACCCAAAAAGGTCAACCTTGACCCAAAAGGGTCAAACCTAACCCAAAATGGTTGACCTTGAATAGGTCAAGTTGGTATAGTATTTTCTTGATGATAGAGTACTGATATGATATTTTTCTATGCTTACATGACCCTATCTATCTTCAAGAGCATCCCTTCGGAGGGTTGCTATTAACTATCAAAGAGAGCATGTCTGAGTTATAGCCGGATGAGATACAACTTTTGAGAGTTGTGGGATTATACTAGGTAGCATTCCTACCATAGATGAGGTTCCATCGGTCCATTATTTCCACCATGGTAGAGAGATGGGATGAAGGTACTTGTTCCTTCCATCTTCCATTAGGGGAGATCATGATCACACTAGAGGATGTGTAAAGGATTCTATGGCTTCTGGTCTGAGGTAAGCCTGACAGACTGAGAGAACTGCAAGGTCCACTTGAGGTGCTGAGAGATGGAGAGTATTTTTTGGGATGGGTACCACAAATGAGGACTCAGTGAGATCAAATCACCTTATCATCCATACTAGCAGGTCCAACACCTTTGGTATGGAAATTAATTCTATGTATACTCTTGTTGGTTTTGATACCCAACATGAAGGGTATAGTTTTCTTAGCACCATTTACCGATCTCACATGCAGGATTGAGGGTGATAGAGTTGTTTTCTAATGGGGACATAGCATGTTATCCCATCTTTACCATGAGTTGAGTCAGCTAGTGAGATATCAACGGGAGAGTCTTATAGCATGCACCTTGTTATAGGTCTAGATGTTTGAGCACTACACATGTACATGACCATAGGGTGTTCCAGTGATGACAGATGTGAGCACACTGACAGCCTTTGCATATCTACTAGCAGATGTCTGGGAGTACGGGGATATCCTCTTTTGGAGAGTATGCCTTGACTGTGTACTAGGTATAAATGTGATATGGAGACCTTACTGTTACATGATAGAGTGACCAGATACTTGACATTAGTTGAGATGCTCATAGTGGCACAAGCAGCTAGAGGGTCCCACCAATCATGTCATGAAGCCATATTACTATGATAGGGTGATGAGACAGTTTGGTCTAATACAGGGGGTCCCCCAGACAGTTCCTTGGTATGCATACCCGACGAGGTACTATAAGGTATAACCACCTAGATTTGGTATGTTCTGACTATAGACCCTATTTTCCCTAAGTGTGATCATACCCCCAATTATGTTCAAATGACCCTGTCACTACTTGACATAATCAATTTAATCTCCTAAAGTGATCAAATCACTAAATTAATTACTTCTAGCCAAAATCAAAATAAATCAAATACATGGATAAAATGATTAATTTACAAGGAATTAAATAAAGTCCTAAATCAATTACTCACTTGCAAAAAGAACCCATTCCCCTAGCCTAATTAATTTAATTAAATTGGCTATAGTCCTATTGATTATTAAAAAGCAATTAAATGTTTAAATAATTAATATCCCTATTGTTGAATGAATTAAATAAGTTTTATTCATTTCATTAATATTCCTCTAAACCCTAACCTAACCCACTTCAACCACTTTGACTCTAGGTTTGAACCTATCCCAACCCATTCACCCTTGCTAAATCTAATCCTAATCCTAATTATATTATAACCCACCTCCTAATGTTGTCACATTCCATTAAGGAATGATTAAGGACTCAACCCACTTGAGAAAGTCAAGGAATCTTAAGATTCTTTCCTCAAGTCCACCTTCTCAAGCTTGACTTGTAACCCTACCCATGCCTCTTAAATGCTTGCATTTAATGCATTTTCTTCCACCATGCCTCATTAATGCCTCTTACACTTCATTAATGAGTTTTTTAACTCCATTAATGCACCTTGTCCCCCCTCTCTCTCCTCATTCTTCTATAAATAGAAGGTATTTTTGAGCACAAATAAGCCCATAATTTTAGAATCAAATGCATTTTTATCCTGTTAGAATAAACAAATTCATATCATATTTCAGATTTCATGTTTATGTATTGTTATTTTCATGCTTTTTAGAGATAGAATGCATGTTTAGGAGATATCTTTCTTTGTTTTAACTCAAATCTTTCATGCTAAGTTGTATATGTCACTGATAGTAGCATAATCTAAGGGCTGTTATGATGCTTATCATACTCTTCTTATTTAGGAAGCAATAGGTTGATTTTAGTTGCTTTATATGCTCATCTAACCATGTTTTCCACTAATGCAATGACCTATTAAAGTGTTGTGTTGCAGGTAACAGGTGCAATATTCACACACACATTTCTGGCACCCACCGTGGGGCTTGATTTAAGATTTTCCTCATTTTTGACCTCATTTTTCACTAATCTTTCCTCCCAATTTTCAGGTCCAGAATCACATCTGGTCATTGTGGCTCACATCCGGGATACACCCTCGCACCATAGAAAATGAGGCTTGCATACGGGATTTCCCAGATCTTTTTTGGTTTAGAATCGCATTTGGGGAACATTCAGTCGCATCTGGTGACAAGGGCTCACATCTGGTAGATGGTATCACATCCTGTATTTTAAGATCACATCTGGTGAAAAATCTTGCATACTTCATTGCCTAACCTCTAACAGTTTGATCACTTTGGTTTTTGGTCTTTTAAGGCAGCCTAACTAGTGTTTGCAGGTTGCTATAAAAGGTTTTTCTTGGGAGTTGAACAAAGAATACTAACATAAAAAATTTTAGGATGCCCAACCCTCTTCTTGACCTCTATTTACATGCTTTTTACACTAAAAACATTTTCTAATCTTCTACTAAACTGACTAGAGGACTATGCTCTTGTCCTTTTAAGGAAAATCAGAAACTCACACATCAGTTTATGAGTTGAAAGGAATTTGGAGATAACTTAACCAAGCAAACAAAACTAAATTTCTTTTGGATTAGTAAATGAACAACTCAAAGCACTAAATTTGTGGGCTAAATAAACAATCTCATTGTCTAATTTTGGGGATAAGAAATTGAACAAGCTACTCATCTAAAATTGTGGATAATTGAACAATACAAACTTTACTTTCAAGCATTCTATTTTCCATAAAGTAGGAACATCTTAAATCGAGCACAAAATTTCTTGAGGGAATGAACTATTTTCTTGAAACTATTTTGGGAGAAAATGGCATGGATTAGGAGAGTATGCTCTTTTTCTTCAAAAGAATAAAAAATCTAGATGTCCGACACTCGCCAATCCTTTGTATGCTTATTTAATAGTAGAGGGCCTGTCGATTGAGGAAAAAATCTCCCAGGAATGACCCAAGTGAGGACAGGTTTTACGCCAACCCTTCCAACTCACTATCAATAATTGATTCCTCATAGGCTAAAGCCTTGAGAGATGGAGCCGGTTTTGTTCATGGAATTTTGACATTATTCCTTGAACATTCTTGGGTGTGTGTAGAATGGAGCCGCTTGAATCTTTCTTGTGAAACTACACATATTTGAGTACTCATAGGGCTATATGCCTCAATTTTGCCTTGTGCAATTCTATGGGGGATGGTTTCAAATGGATTTCCCAATCATAGACAACATTTAAATTGAAAGAATTCTTGATTCACCCCTGAAAGGGTGATAATATTTGTGCAAGGAAAAAATTAATTTCCCCAAGACACTCATCATATTGTGCCCTCACTTGCATTTGGAGTCGGCTAATACAACATCATGAATAGATCCATTGCATGCTTGGTGACGATTGTATCCTAATTAGCATTTGAGTGTGTACCTAAGTCAATGAGCAAGGATTTTCATCCTCCACCTAGAAAATAGAGATAAGATGTGTGCCTATTTCACCCTTTAATAATGCAACAATGCTTGACATAACTGAAAGATCACTAAAAAGATAACATTTTCAAAACAAGAAACAAATTTCAATCCTGGTGCTACACATGTATTTTCACCCACTAACAAGTCTCAGAATGTGAAACTGCAATCAGACGAACTTCATGCACTTCCAAGATAAATTTTTCAAAACTGATCAAATCTTACAGAGACATCAAAAAATCACATCCCAGATTTCCTAGCTCATTTTTGGTATCCTGGTTTGCATCTAGTATCCTGGCTCACATCTGGTTAATACATCATCGCATCTTAGGTTCCATCTCGCATCTAGGGTCATCAGTAGCTCGCATTCAGTATTTTTAGGCTTACATCTAGGAGCTCACGTCTAGGATAGTGGGAATTTACAGAATAGCTTCTCAAGAAAACTTAGTTGATTTGGATACCCTTTTGGCTCTTTAGTCTACCCTTGTTGTGTTTTCTGGTCTCCCTATTGCTGTGTCAAAACACTTTTTCAAAACATCTACCTTGCATGTCCAGTTAGTTTTTCATTATCTATCTCGATACGTGTGGTTTATCCACTTTTTACAACAACTTGGTTCCAAGATCACTATAAGGGCATTCTAACCCTCTGATTCTAGAATCATTTACTTCCACCAAAACTCAAATGATACTTCCACCTAGACACACTTACTTGAATGATTCAAGATACTACCTAACCCTCTTGGGAAACTTTAACAAAGTTGAGATACAAATACATGGTTAACACAAGATGCAACAAGTACATGTATAAAGGATGGAAAGTGCCTCCTAAATCACCACACTTTCAAGGAGAAACATCTTGCAGTTCCCTAATCGATCTAGACTCTCCACAAATGGATAGAAACACTCGTGAATGGAGTGCAACTTTTGAAGAATATCACAATAGGAAAAACCAAAAGCACGAAGATATCAATGAAAAAGAAGAACCCACATTTGAACATCCTCTATTTGAATTGGGCAGTGAGGAAGACATCACTGAAGAAGAGTATGATAAAATCAAATAGAGTAAGAGGTTCCACAAGATACTAGAAAAGATGATTGACGAGGATAAAGAGAAATACTTCCTCCATTTAGCATCCACTGGTGTAAAATTACCCAAGGATTATGATGTGGAACAACTAAAAGAAAATGAGATACCAACTCCTATTTCTATTCTTTACAAACAACTTACCTTAATGCAAATGAAGCTTACAGCTCTCAAGCAAGAGAAGGCTAAACCCAAAATGAAATACTTGGTGGACTCCATTTGTCCATTTCCTTTTGACAAGAGTATCACTATGGTTCCATTCTCTCCCAACATGGCACGGCCAAAATATGACAAGTATATGGGAGAGACAAATCCACATGACCATATTCAAGAGTTTTAAGCTCTTAGCATAGAGTATATGCATGAACCTACTTACCTCATGTGACTGTTTCCTGGAAGTCTAAGAGGAAACAACATGGAATGGTTCTCAAAACTTACACCCAAGGTCAAAAAATTTTAGGAGTTAATACAACAGTTTATCCAACATTACTCCTATAATATCTAGCATGATGTGACTATGATGGATCTTTGCAACACTAAACAAAAGACTGGAAAATCCTTTACCCACTTTCTACAAAGATGGAGGAAAATCTTTGCACAATAATCAAGAGCCATTCCCAAATCTGAGAAGATGGAAATCTTTGTCAATAACTTGATACCAGAATTAAACTATGCATTGAAAATGCAATATTCCCCTAGTTTTGACAAGATGATCAAGAATGCCCTCCGTATCGAAGAAGTTATGGTCAGAAAGGGGGAAATCACTCTTCAAACTGAAAACAAAACTAACAACTCAAACTCCAAGCATAAGTGGTGGAAAAAAAACAAAAATGTTGTCAATGATGGCGTAGTAGATGCATCCAATGTTGGTCCTAAACCTGAGGTATTCAATCTAAATAAAAATATGCAAGTGAGAAAAGATACCAAGGTAACAACCCCCATACCCAAAGAAAACAATGATAATAACAAAGGTCAGACATGGGCTTCAAAACCTTAAAGAAGGTTCACTCCTTTGGGAGAGCCTCTCAAGATTATTTTGAAGACACTCCTAGACAACAAAGTTCTCACAATTCTAGATTCCAAACCATGGGAACCAGCGGTCAAACCAAGGTGGTGGGATGATAATTCTTACTGTGTCTTTCACAAGAACAAAGGACACAAGAATAATAATTGCCTTAAGCTTAAACATGTTATTCAAGACCTCATCGAAGGAGGAAAGGTCAAAGTGGAAGGACACACTACCAATGAATAATACTACCTTCAACAAACCATTCTCTAACTACGATAAAGGGGAAACATCTAAAGGGAAAGGTAATGAAGTAAACTACACCTACTCCAATAATGATAACATGATCAATATGCTAGACATTAAAACTGAATCAATTAATGTGGTCACAATCAAAGGTGTTTCTTTCCAATCGAATGCAGTGACTTAGAGCCAAGCACATGTCATGATCAAAGGACCCAATTCTTCCCCAAAACCAGCATCAACATCCAAGGTTCCTATCGTTACTATCCCCAAACCAGCAGAAAAACACGTGGTTACTATTCCTGCAACAAAGTATGACTTGGTAGACCAATTGCAACAAACCTCTACCAAAATTTCCATTTTTGAGTTGCTTAAAATATCCACAGTGCATAGGGGAATCCTAGAACAAGCCTTACATGTTGTAAATGTACCAAAGGACCTTGATATAGACATATTCCAAGCGATGGTAAATCACATCTCAGCACCACATTACCTCTCCTTTTCTAAAGAGGATGATAATTCATTGACACATCCACATAATTAACCACTCCATATTGAAGTCCTCATTCATAAATCTTGTTTTAAGATGCGTATTGATAGATGGAGGCATGGGATTAAATATTTTTACACTTAATCTAATCAAGAAACTGGCTCTCTCATAATAGACCATTGACTCTAGAAGCAAGATAACTATCAAAGCTTATGATGTTGAAGAAAAATCCTCTAAAGGTCTTATTGTTCTACCCATCAGAGTTGGACCAATTGAAAGGAATTTTGTATGCCAAGTTCTAGATCTACCCCTGACCATGGATTCACAAAATGCAAGTTGTGTCGTCTACTTACCACCAATGTATCAAATTCCCACATAATGGGGTGTAAGTGACAATTCCTGCAGATGCTAATTATACCTTTAACAATATCAAAGTAGGTAGTATGATTCCACATAACAAGGAATCTATGGATGAAATTGCTCCTAAGACTACCAAGGACATGGTTATGAAGAGTTTTGGCAAAACCTTAAAACTTGAAGAAATAGGTATGGGAGAATACAAGCTAGGCATGACTCTGTCACTGATAGAACTTCTGGTGTCACCAAGATCCTATGGAAAACCTTCCTCAACATTTACACCTACTGCATCCAAAGAGCTAGAAATCCACAAAGCAACTAGCATGGTAAAGGCATCCAAATCTTCTTTAGATGACACAAAAGAATAGGCAGTCTTGGACTAGCTTTATAAAGGAGAACCAAAGGAAGCTAAGGTCAAACATATAGAAATATCCCTGGAACAGTATGGTAAAGGATATGATCTCCTCAAGAAAATGGGATACAAAGGAAAAGGACCTCTAAGCGACACTGGAAGAGGACTTATTGATCCTATACACATGGAATTCAGAAATACCAGAGACAAAATAGGAATAGGTTTTAATATTGAATCTAACAAACCTTCTTCAAGAGATAGTCCAGTTTCTGACGAAGGGAGTGATGAAATAGAGGAGATAGAACTAGAGCTATGGTCCTATGAAAGGTTATTACATGTTGGCATAGAGAATCCCAACTATCAAGGAGAGTGCTATGTACCAAGCTTTGAGGTACCACAAGATCTTCACATCCCTTTTTTAGCACAACCTCCTATTCAAGAGGTAGGAGACATAACAATAGCTAATCCAAAGGTACCATTGATATAAACAGCTATAGAGAGCACACCCCAATGGCCAGAGTCACATCCTAATTGGGGGCAGTTAGTTACAATCACACATGTCCTTGATCTACCACATTTTGATCCACAAATAGCTAACTGAGTACACTAGATAACTATTGTTGAATAATTAAACAAATCTGATGATGAAATCACTGACTCATGATTATGAATGGGATGAGATATCTGTCACCACATAAGACATTGAAATAGCTACAATTCACATGTTTGCATCTCCCTCAGCACCTCATGAACATTCTATCACTACTCCCAAAAACGCTGATATTCTTGAAGTAGAGAAAGAGTTCCTTCCTCTAATCATTGATGGAGAAATTGGTGTTCTCATAAGTCTAGAATAATTTTAGAGGTGACAAGCATGAAGCCACCTTTTATGAAGAGATGATGATGAAATTTCTATTGACGAGTCACTAGAGTTTGGTCCGCATATGACTAACAATGACCCTTTTAATGATGATCTATCTCTTATTGATCTAAACATCGAATAATTTAACTTAACAGGACATGGCATGTTAGTTAATAGTCATGATGCTAACACGATGATGTCCTTCCTAGAGTCTGACTCCTTATCTTTAATAAACCCAAACCTAATTTATTGGACTAGTATGGATCCTACTCCTATCCTTGAATTTCCCAATGACTACACCTTGGCTTGCTATCTAAACACTTGTGAACCCTACCCTTCTTCCACCAATGCAAGGAGCGTGAACATGTCACAGGAGGATATCAATTTTCTCAGTTGAAAATTGAAAAATAAAAAGAGAAAGGGAACTAATGGTGAAAACTATGTTGTGGCAGTATCAGATCTTAAAATAGTAAAAACAAAAGACGTATTTGATGGTGAAAGCCTCTCAAAGGTGCCAAAGGATGAGATTCTTGATATCCTCCTTGAGCACTTTCAAGAAAGGTCCTTAGTTCTGATAGAGCCAACACAGCTAATTAATTTGGGCACAATTAAAGATCCTCAAATGCTACACCTAGCACAATCTTTATCCAAAGAGGAAAATGCACAGTTCACCAAGTTCTTGAAATAGAAGAAGATCAAATTTGCATGGTCTTATACAAATATGCCTGGGTTAGATCCTAATCTAAACATGCACCACTTATTTATAGCTCCCGGGATTAAGCCCATAAAACAAAAACTAAGAAAGATGCATCCTCATGTTGCATTTCTAGTAAAGGCAGAGCTAGAGAAATTGTTGAAAGCTAGATTCATCAGAGTCATTGCCTACACAAGATGGATCTCCAATGTGGTCCCAATGTCTAAATCTGATAAATCTATTAGAATATGTATGGACTTCAGAGACTTACACAAAGCATGTCCTAAGGATGACTTCCCGCTACCTAACATTGACATGATCATTGATCTCACAACAGGATACCAAATGTATTCATTAATGGATAGTTTCTCGGGCTACAATCAAATGAAAATTGCCCCCAAGGATCAAGAGAAGACTGCATTTACATGCGCATGGGGAACCTTTTGCTAGAATGTCATGCCATTTGGGTTAAAGAATGTCGGTGCAACATATCAAAGAGTAATGACTACTATATTCCACAATATGATGCATAAAAACATGGAGGATTACGTGGATTACACCATAGCTAAATCCAAAGAAAGGAGCACTCATATTGATGACTTAAGGAAGATATTGTATTGAATGGAGCAATTTCAATTGAGGCTCAATCCAAAGAAGTGCACCTTTGGGGTCCAATCAAGAAAACTCTTAGGTTTTATAGTTTTAACGAAGGGAATTGAGGTAGATCCTACAAAGGTCAAAGCTATTCTAGAGATGACTCCTCCATGCAACATCAGTCAAATGAGGACATTGCAAGGGAGAATTCATTCAATCAGGAGGTTCATATCACAAATTCTTGACAGGGCACAACCCTTTACCAAATTACTACATAAAGGGGTCACCTTCAAATGGGATGAGCACTGTGAAGCCAAATTCAGAGAATGAAAAGGGTACCTAGCTACTCCTCCTATTCTTATGGTGCCTATTAATGGAAAGCCATTACTCCTATATATTTTAGATACAGCTACATCATTAGGGGTATTATTAGTGCAAGAGGATGAAATAGAGAAAGAAAGGGCTATCTACTACATCAGTAGAACACTGGTCTCCTATGAGCTCAATTACAACATTATTGAGAAAGCATGCTTAGCAGTCATCTTTGCATCACAAAAATTGAGACACTACATGCTCTCACATATAGTAAGGCTCATTGCTAAGATTGATCCTCTAAAGTACCTTTTGAGAAAAACAACATTAATAGGGCGTCTAGCAAAATGGGTCCTCATTCTAAGTGAATTTGAGATTGAGTATGTAGACCGAAGGGATATTAAAGGACAAGTCCTCGTAGATCAACTAGCTGATTCACCACTTCAAGATGATGAGCCTTTAAAGATTGAATTTCCTGATGAGACCATTATCCATTTAACTGAGTATGCATGGAAGATGTACTTTGATGGTTCTTTCACGCAACAAGGCTCTAGAGCATGAGTTTTGTTCATAACTCCTCAAGGTTACAAGATACCCAAGTCTTACAAATTGATGTTTCTATGCATGAACAACATTTCAGAATATGAGGCATTGGTAAATGGTCTTAAGCTCACCATGGAGTGGAAGATTGTAGAGTTACACATGTATGGTGACTCTCAACTCATTATCAATCAAGTCAATGGAGATTACCAGACAAAAGATGAGAATTTGACACCCTACAAACAACTGGTTAATGACCTCAAGAAGTACTTTGTCTTCATCACATTCCAATAGATACCCAGAATAGAGAACAAAGTTTCAGATGCTATGGCTACATTGGCATCTATGTTACAACTTGAGGAACATCAGTTTTGCTATGACTTCTTGGTGGAAGAACTATCCTATCCTACCTATGATACCCTTGAGTACCAAGTAATCTATGTTTTGAACACCCCAGACCAATCATGGTATGCTAGTATCATTGCTTACCTATCTGACCAAACTATTCCCAATGATCTATCTAGAAATGAGAAAAGAGCCTTGATTAGGGCAACATCACATTATTTCCTCATAATTAATAACTTATATCAATGAGGTCTCGACGGTATGCTTCTAGATGTTTAGAACTCGAAGAGTCAGATTTCCTATTAAAAGAAGTCCATGAAGGTGTAAGTGGATCACATTCAAACGAATTTTCACTAGCAAAGAAACTACTCAGAGTAGGATATTATTGGCCCACCATGAAAAAAGATGCTATACAATTTTCAAAAACATGTCATAAATGCCAGACACATGGAAATCTCATCCATGCTCCTACCAGAGAACTTATACCTTTCATTACACATTGGCCATTTAAACAATGGGCCTTTGACTTGGCTGGAAAATAATATCCCAATTATTCAAATGGACAAAAGTTCATCATTACGACCACTGAGTATTTTATGAAGTGGGTCAAGGCCATGCCACTAATCAAAGCCACTACAAAATAGGTGGCTATGTTCATTCTGAACTATATTATTTGTAGATATGGGATACCCTCTTCAATTGTAACAGACAATGGGGGCCAATTTAAAAATCAAGACATTGATGATCTTTGTGAATAGTTCCACATCAACCAACATTTCTCCTCAATATATTATCCTCAATTTAATGGACAGGCTGAGGCATCCAATAATAATATTCTCAAAATCCTACACCGAACTGTGAGTAAGTCTAGTAGAGACTGGCATCTACAACTAAATATGACACTATGGGCCTACAGAACAAGCATCTGAACACCAAATGGAGCCATGCCATTTTCTCTAGTCTATAGTGCTGAAGTAGTACTACCTATTGAGGTTGAAATCCCATCTTTGCAGATATATATACAAGGTCTTGTTACTCATGAACAATACTGCATTGATTGGGTGAATTCTTTAGACATACTAAATGAGCACAGATAATAGGCATTCAATCATCTAAAGGTGTACCAAGCACGCATGTCCAAGGGGTACAATAGAAAGGTTAAACCATGAAAATTTGAAGTGGGGGATCTCATCTTAAAGGAGAATCCTAAGAACCAAGCCAACAAAGAATAGAAGAGAAATTTGAACCTAATTGGCTAGGACCTTATGTTATCATTGCTACTTTTGGAACTAGAGCTTATCAACTGGCTACACCTGAAGGAGATGTTCTTCTAGATCATATCAATACTCTACATTTGAAGTGGTTCTACGCTTAATGTTTGGCTAGCAGAGCCTGTACAGTGAAATAGTTTTTAGAAAATACCAAAAACATTCAGAAATTGATCCTGAAGAAATCCAAAAATAGTGGAAAAAGTCCTAAAGAAAGTTATCCTTGGTGAAAACCTGGAAAACAGGTGCCATGATACTATAAAAAAATTCAAAAAAGAAAAAATAGAAAAAAAAATTAAAAAAGAGAAAAGTGCCTTGATGAAAACCTGGTAAAATAGGCATCCAAGTAGCAAAAAAAAGAAAGAAAAAATCTTGCCAAGTGGTGAAAACCTGGAAATTAGGTGTCACTTGTGTTCTGCACTCCATCTATCAATGCATTTCTAATACAAATCCTTCATGATTACACCTGTGTTAAAAGCATTGACTTTGTTTCCTATACAACTATCTTATCCTTGCTTGGGATTTTTCTATATTTCTATCTTAGGATCAAGTCATTCTGCACTGGGGGCATGTTTTCCAGTCTGATAGGTTACATCTACTAGGTTTTCATAGGTTGGTTTTTTTTGTGATACCATGCTTCTTGATACTTTCACCAAACTATTCCTTTCACAAAACAAGGCTAACACTAACATGAACAATGTTCCTATGACCCACATGGGATTGCAAACAGGAATAAAATTGTACATAGACATGGAACACATATTGCTTGAATTCCAAACTTTTGATTGTTGAATCTCTACTGCACTTGAAAAAGGAATCAATAGTATTTCTAAATACTACCTAAACATATTTTGATCTTGTTTTGATTATGACTCTTTTATGAACCCATGATGTTTTCACTAGGGGCATCTCAGAAGTTATGAATTTTATTTGATTGATTCACAATTGATAGTTTTTATGTCTTCTGAGTTACTCCATGACGTCTGCGCAAAGACAAAGAGTTGCAAGGACAGGGGGCATAACATTTTCTTGGTTTTCTACGTATGGTGATTGTTCCAAATGATTCTTTAAATTTCACCTAACTTAGATGTTTATGGTAAGAGTTGCCACTATGGGTGGATAGCTTGGTATATCTTGATCTTTGTTATGTGTAAACTATGGCGAGGTTGGAACAATTTACTTGTCTATTTTATAAACTCAGATTATCGCTAAGGTATATGAGGCATAACCTACCCAAGGATATGAATTTTCAAGGTCATTACGGATCCCATATCTTTCCTTACATAGAATCTGATATAGTAAAAGGAAGGTGACTATCTTGTCATCCTGACTTCTATGCCTTGATGCCTAAGTCTATTTATGACATTTCAATAAAACATAGTATTCATACTTTCATAATATCAATGGGTATTAGTGATGGTTGTACTATCAGGTGGTATCTATTCTGAAAAGTTCCCAATGATGATGAAAAGGCTACAATATCTGCAAATCAGTGACAAGTCCTAAGAGTCTGCATATAGATTCATTTAGAGATTGCATGATGCATTTGTAAAAGAAGTTAAAAGCATAAGGAATTTGGGCTCAAAAATAATTTCTATTTTCTTCTTCTAAATCCAAGTTAATTACATCCATTTACTATTACTGATATTAATATCGTTGCACATCCATAGCATACATTTTGCATTCATAAAATGAAACAAAAAGAAAATACAAAAATAAAGCATTTATGCATTGCATTTTATTTCTACATCCTAAGCGCATCCATACATTTTACTTGATTAAAAAATATCAAAAACATACATTTGCATATTCACATTGTATCATTTGAAACATATTTATATCAGTGATAAATCCAAAATGCATAAATGATGTCATCATCTAAATCTAACTCATCATATGACCAAGATATAATCACATGTGCAAATAAATCTATCAAAGCATAGAGAACTCATGAAACATGTCAGAATCAGAAACAACTGCATTAGATATATATCTCAAACATGGTACAGATCAAAATATGGCACAAATCTACGTAGAGAGTATCAGTGTATCAAAGGATCAGAAAGAATTTGATGTGTGTGTGTGTGTGTGTGTGTGTGTGTGTGTCAGATACAAAAGAAAGATCTCAGAAGGATCCAGATATATAATATACATGTGTAAAAAAATATAGAATCAGCTCTGACTACCCCCCTCTCCTTGATCTAGAGGAGGAGGAGGTGGTACAAATGGAGGAGGAGGAGGCATCACTCCCTCTAACTGCTACGCTAGGCATGAAAATGATGCAGCTCTCTTTTTTGTCTGGTACTGCAACATGGTATAAATCATAATAATATGTTTCTCTCAATGCCTGATGGACTATAGTCCAAGCTTGTATATCTCGTTATGCTTTAAGCCTCTCTATCTGTGTATCTTGATCAACAAGAAATGCATCTACTACTATGTCCTAGCCTCTGCTAGAGTATCTCTAGCCTCTAAAGCCGTAACCTAGGCCCTAAGCTTCTCTCTCTCCAGCTCGCATTGAGATAATGGGTCCCCATCTCTACTATAAC
Source organism: Thuja plicata (assembly GCA_018584345.1). Taxonomy (NCBI): domain Eukaryota; kingdom Viridiplantae; phylum Streptophyta; class Pinopsida; order Cupressales; family Cupressaceae; genus Thuja; species Thuja plicata. The sequence continues at coordinate 1,446,278 of MU227378.1, read as the reverse complement.
CCCTACCAGAATCATGTCTTAAGGCCTTTTCCTGAGATCTATTAGGCTGTCTCTACTGCTCCCCGATAAGTAAAGGCCCTAGATCCATCCGAGGAGAAATAAATCTAAATCAGGTGCACTGACCCTCTCCACTACCACTATCAACATCTGCATGGCCACCCACAACACCACCACCCCTATCATCTCCACCATCCTCCCCCTCATCTGGAGGAGGATGTCTCCCATCTCACCCTCCATCATTGCCACTGTCTCTCCCTCCATTCCTGCCAGTGCCCCTGTCTCTCTGAGCTCCTCCTCTCCCTCTGGCAGGATGATCCTCTAGATCATAATCCATCAGATCCTCTATATGAGGAATGACCTCCTCCAACACTGTGAATCAGGGAAATGGATTTTGAAGCATCTCTGCTGGGTACCCATCTAAGCAACCTACATCTGCAACATCGAGGTAGAGATCCCAATCTACTCCAACCATGTCCCTAATCTCCTAGTGGGCTGTCTCATACCTAAGTTGGGCACCCCACAATGGTTCCTCATCACGGATCCATGTGTATACATTAATGTCTTGTATCCTGCCCTATTGTCAGTCTTACTATCTCAAAACTCAGGTGCGCATGAACCGCTCTACAACATATTTGGTCCTCCCGATGAGGTACCTACTCTGGAACAAAAATGGAACCTGTCAAGCATGAGAGGTCCACTCCTCACAATCTAGGTATGGTCACCAAACTACCTTTGTCATATCATACAAAGACGTCGCCAATACTCTACCTTGCCTATATGGGGATACTGAATAAGACCTGCATACATATATACATAAGCCTGCTCCAGTGCACATTGTCTATCAGCAATCAACCATGTAACAAGGATATGCTCCCAAGCCCAAATCTAAAGAAGAAAAATACCCATAGTCATGCTCCAGGTATAGTGGTACACAATCTCATGAAGCTCGTAGTACATATGGGCTAGTATACAACTTCCCCATGCAAATATCCATCTGTGGAAGACCATCTTCTCTAGCATGTCCACCCATCTGACCATGAACCCGTGTTGTCCTCTATCTAACATTAGGATGCCACAAATCAAGCCTACTAAGTATATAGATAATTGATCATAGTGATCACACATATAATCCTAGGAGAGGTATCTCTGGTCAATAGTATCATCATCAAAATATCGGGGAGCTACACCAATCACCACCTTAGAAGTCACCTCAAAGTGCACCTTGCGGCCCATGATGGGAACAAGTAGTATCCACCATACATCCTCAAGGGTAACTATAATCTTCATGGTCAGAAGATGGAAGGTGTTGTGCTCTGAGTGCCATCTCTCAGCAAGAGCAGTCAATAGCCCTCGGTTTACCCCTATCTCAAGTAAACCTATCAAAGATCATAATCCACAACAAATCACTGTCTCCTTTTCCTTAGCTGATAAAAGTCTAGACAAGGTAAGCACATGACCTGGATACATGCCTCTAAATGTGACTACCTCAAAATATTCTTGTTTTGGAACATACAAAGATAAATCAAGGCTCTATCTACAACAAAGATGCAGACTCCTGATCAGCTAAGTAATTCAGGGTCCGCAATAGACAAACAGTTCAAAATGGATAAGTTTCTAAGTCTAAAAATGAGATGTAATCTTGGAAGGACAGGGTGCAATCTCTTTTACTGGATGTGATCCTAGAAATATAGGATGTGACAAAGAATATTGGGTGTGATCCCTAAAATCTTGGATGCAACCCAAAAATCAGGGTACAATCTTGAAAGGACAGGAAATGACACAAACCAGATTTCAACTAGTAAACTAAGCTAAAAATAGAAAAACAGGATGCAATCCAGGAAATCCTGGATGCAATGCAGAAATCCAGAAAAACACGATATGATTTGGGAAATACTAGATATGACACGGGTTTGATAGGGTGTGATCTGAAATCCCGGATGCGACCCAGAATTCAAAAGGCTATAAAAGCTGTAAAAATGCATGAAATTCAAAATTGCAAAATTCATGAGGTAGTTTTACGAGCACTTACCTAAGGTGGGTAGTCGGTCGGGCATTGATGTCGATAGCTGAGCTTGAAATGATGCTTCCTAATAGGGACCACCATCTTCTCTATAGAGATCTCAAAATTACTATGGGTAAGAGTGAAAGTGAATAGTAAAATGGTAATTTTTGAGGCTTATATTGGTCTTTTTGAGCTATTTAGGAGTTCTAAAACTCCTCACAGGAAACTGAAACTCCATTTCTATTCTTTTTTTGATCAATCAGGAACCAAATTGAAGGTGCTTAAGGTATTTTGTGCAGCATAGTAACATTTTTTGTGACAACTCCTGGAAATGCAAATTTGCTCCATTTGTTCTGAAAATCTGTCAAAATTGCACATTTCATCATAAATCTTGGTCCGACATCATTTTTTCAGTCCCACCACTCACATTTTCACGTAATTAACTTGGTTTTTGTGTGTTTATTTTATAACACACCCCCATTTCTTTGCTTCATCTACTCTATTCTCATCCTACATGTTCCATGCAAGTGATACATTATTTCAATAGAGGGTTTTATTTCTTTCCTTCAAAATTGTTCCCGAGGGGGCATGTTCACACTATCATCAATCAAATTCTTTTTCAAAACAACATTAAAATGACTTCTTTATCAAACAACTAGGGGAATGAAATTTTCCTTGACTAAGTCAGAACTCTTGGATAGAAAGCTTTGGTTCTCATAAGCTAGATATCTTGTGTTTCCTCATTTTAAAAGAATCTTATTAAGCTCCTGGAAGCTTCTTACTAACTTTTGGATGACAACCAAGTTCAGAATCACTATTATCAATCTTTGGATGACAACCAAGTTTAGAATTGGTATCTTTAAGATCTTTTATTGACCTTTGGATGACAACCAAGTTCAAAAGTCAATTCTATCAGTTTAATTCAATCAAGTGTGAGATTTATCTCATCAGGAGTTTCATTTGATCATGAGCGAAATTCTCAATCTTTCTGAAGTCAAAATAAAAAACTTTCTTTGAATCAATGCATTTCTCGCACATCAATTCAAAGAGGGGCACATGTAACCACCTAGATTTGGTCTTTTCCAACTATAGACCCTATTTTCCCTAAGTGTGATCATACCCTCAATTATGTTCAAACAACCCTATTACTTCTTGACATAATCAATTTAATCTCCTAAAGTGATCAAATCACTAAATTAATTACTTCTAGACAAAATCAAAATCAATCAAATAGATAGCTAAAATGATTAATTTGCAAGGAGTTAAATAAAGTCCTAAATCAATTACTCACTTGCAAAAATAACCCATTCCCCTGGCCTAATTAATTTAATTAAATTGGCTATAGTCCTATTGATTATTAAAAAGCAATTAAATGTTTAAATAATTAATATCCCTATTTTTGAATGAATTAAATAAGTTTTATTCATTTCATTAATATTCCT
>MU227378.1:1398431-1442702 GCA_018584345.1 Thuja plicata | reverse complement strand
TCCTAATGTTGTCACATTCCATTAAGGAATGATTAAGGACTCAACCCACTTGAGAAAGTCAAGGAATCTCAAGATTCCTTTCCTCAAGTCCACCTTCTCAAGCTTGACTTGTAACCCTACCCATGCCCTTAAATGATTGCATTTAATGCATTTGCCTCCACCATGCCTCATTAATTCCCAAGGAATTAATGCATCCTACACTTCATTAATGAGTTGTTCAACTCCATTAATGCACCTTGTCCCCCCTCTCTCTCCTCATTCTTCTATAAATAGAAGGTGTTTTTGAGCACAAATAAGCACATAATTTTAGAATCAAATGCATTTTTATGCTATTAGAATAAACATAGATTCATATCATATTTCAGATTTCATGTTTATGCATTGTTATTTTCATGCTTTTTAGAGATAGAATGCATGTTTAAGGGATAACTTTCTTTGTTTTAACTCAAATCTTTCATGCTAAGTCGTTTATGTCCTTGATAGTAGCATAATCTAAGGGCTGTTATGTTTCTTATCATACTCTTCTTAGTTAGAAAGTAATAGGTCAATTTTAGTTGCTTTATATGCTCATCTAACCATGTTTTCCACTAATGCAATGACCTATTAAAGTGTTGTGTCGCAGGTAAAAGGTGCAATATTTCACACACACATCAAAGACCCAACACCATACACTAACCTACAGTAGCATACATTGTAGATAGTGAGATAGATGAGACTGAGGTTATAGAGGTATCCCCTGAGACATCCTATGTAGGTGCTAGTAGAGATTCTATCAGATATTGGAGTTTACAGGGGACCCATCCTATCTTCCCCGATGACTATCCTATAGGTGATCCAGGTCTCTCAGAGAGGATGCATCAGGGTGGTGACGTATCAGAGGAGGAGGGGGAGGATCATGGAGAGGAGACCATTCCTAAGGGAGATCCCATGGAGGAGGAGAGAGAAGAGGAGAGAACAGAGGAGAGAGCAGAGGAGATACCCCTAACAATAATATAGGTACCAGTGATCATACAGTCTATATTTCACACTTGAGATCATGATGACCTCCCCGAGCACACATAGAGACACCACCACCTAGACCTAGACACAGTGAGAGAGGAGAGAGTAGCCTCTCCATTCCCCCACCATAGAGATCCTTCGGTGATACTCAGGAGGGAGATCCAGGTATGACATATGTAATTTAGTTAGAATTTTTTGAATGAATGTTTTTCTAGAAGAAGTTTTGAGAGAAAGTTCTTGAATTTTTTAGTGAGCGTAGTGGAGTGGAGGAGTTTTGTATCTGAGGTTCTAAAGGATACATGCATATCCTACCAACTACCAACTAGTGAGCAAGAGTCCCTTATAGGACAAAGGGATCCTGAAAGACATGCAAATATCTTCCTATGTGTACAACAAGAATTGAAGCTATTTAAGTAAAGAGAGGAGAAGTTTATGGCCAATCTATAGAGATCCCAAGAGCATAATCATGAGATGATTATATCGAGGAGATGCACATGGACTACCATTCCAAGATCCTTAGCCTCACACCATAGATCAGAGAGAGTTGGGAGCTACAAACCCTCACAGCATAGAGACAGAGTTTGATAGATATGGTGCATGTGCCATATACATACCAAACTTAGAAGAATTTTATTTATGAAAAGACTTTGTTTGAACAATTAGTTTTATGGTTGATTACTTGGATTTTCATCAATGCACAAAAAACTTTAAAAGAAAGAAAAGAAAAAGTGTATGAATGCATTTGAATTTATATAACTTGTAAAATGATTATTCTATAAGGAATACACACATACATGAAGAAAGAAATATTTAGTTAAGGATAATAATGTTTGAGATGCATAATATTAATAGGTTCCTTAAGAGGGACACCATTCATATCAGAAATTTTATACGCACCTAAAGTAAAGTCCTCAATAACCACAAAAGGTCCAAGAAAATTTGGGCTAAACATCCCTTTCTTGCCAGGTAGAGCATTCACGTTTCTTTGATTCTCATATAAGACTAAATCACCTACCAGGAATGAGCGCTCAATCACCTTGTGATTATACTATTTCTGGAGTGATTTATGATAGGCCTTAATATGCTCCAAAGAATTTATTCATTGTTCATCTAACATTTCTAATTCTTGTAATCATTGTTCCTGTAAACTATCTTTGTCAATAATACCATGGAATGAAACATGCAAAGATGGTATTTCTAATTCCAAAGGCATAATAGCATCAGTGCCATAAACAAGATTATAAGGAGAAGTACAGTGGTCATATGAATGCTAGTCCTATAATCCCACAAAGCATTAGTAAGCTGAGTATGCCAATCCTTCGCATGTTTGTTAACTATTTTCTTTAATATTTGTTCAATAACTTTATTTGATGCTTCAACTTGACCATTAGATTGAGGGTAGTAGGAAGTAGAAAATCTATGTTGGATTCAATATTTCTCCATGAATTTTGTGACTTATTTATTTTTGAAAGAAGTACCATTATCCGAAACTATCATTGAAGGAATACCAAATCATGTTATAATATGATTAAGGATAAAATCACAAATAACATCCATAGTAGTAGAACATAGGGGAATGGCCTCTACCCACTTCGTAAAGTAATCTGTAGCCGTGAGGATATACATATGTCCTTGAGAATAATATGGTGAGATTTTTCCAATAAGGTTAAAACCCCAAACACTAAAAGGCCATGGAGCAACTTGATTATGAAGCTCATGAGTAGGAGTGTGGATTAAATTACCATGTTGTTGACATTGAGGACACTTTTTAACAAACGTAAAGGAATCTTGCTCCATTTTTTTCCAATAGTATCTCATTCTAAGAAGTTTATTAACTAAAGATTTGCCACCAAAAATCCCTCCACAAGAACCAGAATGAGCTTCTGCTAAAGCTACAGGTACTTCAATTTTGTTAAGACATCTTAATAGAAGACCATTGTAAGATCGTTTGTAAAGCGTATCTCCCAAAATGATATAACAAACTGCAAGCTTTATAATACAATTATGCGTGTTCCTTGCTGCTGATTTCAAAAAAGTATTCTTTCAAAAAATGAAAGACATGTGAATACCATTCATCAAGATGCAAGTTAAATTAATCAGCAATAACCTTCTCAAAAATTGTAGGATTTTTAAGAGTATGTATAATAAATTGAAAGTCTTCGCCATTATTCTTGAGACAAACCAAAGAAGCTGCACTTGCCAAGGCATCTGCATGTTGATTATCTTTCCTAGGTAAAGTCTAAATCGTATAAGTAGAGAATTGTGAAATGATGTCTAGAGCCAAATCTTGATATTGTGTCATTTTATCATTCTTAGTCTGATAACCTCCTTTGATTTGTTCAACAATTAATTGCAAACCCCATAAATTTCCAAATTTTTAATATGAAGGGATCAAGTTGCTCATAAGCCAGCTATAAGAGCTTCATACTCTATGATGTTGTTAGTACAAGGAAAAGTTAGTTTATAATGCCCACCCCAGAACCTGTCTTACATATAGAACCATCAAAATATAATTCCCAAACATCTTCATGTTTAATTGAAAATATATTCTCATCTGGGAATTCTTCTGAGGTAACACTTCTATGAGAATGAGGACAAGGAACTTCAGCTAATTAATCAGTTAAAGCTTGTCCTTTGATTGACTTTTGAAGGATAAAATTGAGATCGAATTCTATAAGTAACATCACCCACTTTTCCAGATGGCCAGAGATATCAGTTTTTGAGAAAAGATGTTTCAAAGGATCAAATTTAATAATCACATTAACCTCAACAATCAACAAGTAATGCTAAAGTCTCTGACAAGCATAAACTAAAGCTAGACATTGTCTTTCTAATTGAGTATATCATGTTTTTTAGTCCAACAAGGTCCGACTAATATAATATACTGATCTTTCCTTTCCTTCATTGTCACATTGAGCCAACAATGCACTTACAACATTGGAAGTAGCAGAAGTATATAGATAAAAGGTTTTATTAAATTGAGTAGATTGTAAGATAGGAGTATTAGCAAGATATTCCTTAAATTGCTCAAAGGATTTCTTACATTCCTGGTTCCAAGAAAAAATGGTGTCTTTTCTAAGTAAAGAAGTAAAAGGAACAGTTCTATCAGCTAGGTTAGAAACAAAGTGATGAATAGATTGTATTTTACCTTGTAAACTATGTAATTGAGAAATGTTCTTAGGAGGAGTCATGTTAACAATAGCATCAATCTTTTCAGTATCAGCCTCTATGCCTCATTTAGAGATTATAAACCCTAGTAAGTTTCTAGAATCTACTCCAAAAGCACATTTCTTAGGATTCCATATCATATTATAACTCCTAATTCTTTCAAATATTTTCTTTAAAATGAACACATGATCTTCTCTTTGTATATATTTTTCCAAGATATCATCCACATAATCTTCCAATTTTTTTTGAATGTAATCATGAAAAATCAAAGTCATAGCATGGTGGTAAGTTTCTCCTGCATTTCTTAATCCAAAAGGTATCATGACCCAACAGAATGTCCCCCAGGGCATTCTAAATGTGGTTTTAAGTTGATCCTCAATAGGAATAAATATTTGATTATAACCTGAAAAACCATCCATAAAAGATAATAAAGCATGACCTATTGTTGAATCCACAATCATGTCAATATTAGGTAGTGGGAAGTCATCTTTTAAGGATGCTTTATTTAAATCTCAAAAATCGGTGCAAATTCTGATCTTATTTTCCCTCTTAGAAATAGCCATAATATTAGAAATCCATTCAGAATAATCAATAGAATGGATGAGCCCAACACCTAAAAGTTTTTTTATTTCAGCTTTTACTAGTAAGGCAATGCCCGAATTCATCTTGCTGATCTTTTGTTTTACAGTTTTAGCTTTAGGTTTAAGAACAATATTGTGAGTAACAATCTTAGGATCTATACTTGGCATATCTGAATATGTCCAAACAAAAATATCTTTATATTCAAGCAAGAGGGAAACCAACTAATCATGTTCATCTTGACTCAAACATTTTCCAATTTTGATTGGTTTTTCATAATCATTCTCATCTACTTGAACTTCAATGGTATCAGTTATTAATAAGTTACTTTGTATGGGAGGATCCATTGGCAAAGGAGAAATATCTTGTTCATCATGTTATCCAGAATAGGTTTCATTGTTCAGACAATAGAGTTTTCATCTTTTATGATGAAACCTAGGTAGATCTTGGTAAGCCCCTAAAAAATCAGTGAGGACTTCATCCTCGGGAAAGATATACAAACTAGGTTTTTGATCCATTTCATGGAGAAGAGGATTAACCAATTTCAAATTTCCACCATAAATATGATTAACATTAAGAGGAAAAGCGGATGGTTACCTATAAGGATTGAACCCTAACCCAAAATTATAATCACAACCTTCATTGTCCAAGGGTACTTGTATACCTTACTCATATTTACCACAACCTTTTCCATTAAATCTTGATTTCTTGAGTAAATGATAACCAGAACCATATTTGTCGGCCATATCAGATTGAGTTAAAAGAGCAGCATATGTCACAATGTCATAGAAATCTAGTTTTATTTTCTCAATCATTTTATTACCTAAAGTAGCAACAAACTTGCTTTTTAATTCCTCAAATAATGGGGAAGGGATAAACACTTGTTTTTCAAATTCACTTTGTTCTTTCATAAATGTTAAATCTGAGAATTTGTATTCCCCTATGAAATAAGGATTGAAATCTAATGTTCCCCAATCATCTTCCGTCAAAGAAGAAGATGGAATTTCAGCTTTCTTAACTTCAGGTGGTTGCTCAGGTTTTTCACTAGGTTGTATAGGCTCAAGAACCTTAGCATATTCCGCATTCAGGAAAGGATTTGGCACATCATCCACATGTAATGTGTACATCAAATTTTTATAAATTAACCTCACCTTATGATGAAGAGTAGAAGGAACCACATGCATATTATGTAACCAAGGTCTTCCTAGTAAAAGATTGTAGTTGAGCAGTCCTGGCATAACATGGATAGGAGTGTAGAGAAGAACAAGACCAACTTTGATAGGTAGTGTAATAATACCCAAAGTTTCCTTTGCAATGTTATCAAAGCCATGAATAGGAATATTATTTGGTTGAATGGTTGTAAGATCAGCTTTAATTTCCCTAAGCATATCCATGCTACATACATTAAGCCCAGATCCATTGTCAATTAGTGTTCTACGAATGATACTCTGATTAATAGAGACAACAACCATAAGAGAATCATATTGATTTTGCACCTCAATAGAAGGTAAATCATTATCAAAAAACACAATAGGAGGTACAGAAGGCATAGTATGCATGCACTCCAAAAATGAATTAATGTTCTCTTGGTTAGGAGGCGGAGCAGGAAGAGAGGATAAAGCTTTTTGCAACGCCTCATGATATGTAGGAGAAGTTTGAAGTAATTCCCATAAAGAGATCTTAGTTTGAGTAGCATGTAACTGCTCAACTAAATCACATTCCTTAAAGGAAGAAGGTAACTTAGGTGCTAGAGGAAGCACAGGTTGAGAAGGAGGTAAAGCAGCTGGGATAAGAGTTTGAGGATTATTTCATGTGTGATTAGCATGTGAAACATAATCTGTGTTATCAAAGAAATCCAAAGATCTCTAGATTTACCCTTAATAGTTATTCAAGGACATCCTTTTATCATCATCAAAGGTTTAGGAAATACCATTCTAGGTATCTCAATGTTGCAAATAGAAGGGTATCAAGGTAACCATGCATACACTCTATGGTAAATGTCAATTGGAAAGGTTGTGGAGGAGGATGAAGTGGGAATGGGATCCATGGAGATCTCATTCAAACCATTTGCACACTCACTTTCATGTACCTAATTAGGGGATCTATCCTTTTTTACATTAAAATCCTCATCAAAGTATTCTAAACAAAAGTCATACATGTTGAGCACAAAAATAAAATAACAAGCATGTAAATATTTTTGTGTTTTCTTAAAGAAATTTTAATTTTTTTATTTATTTTTGAAATATAAGCATAAAATAAATCTACTTATATTTTCATGCAAGATCTAATATGAAATGCAAATCTAACACCAAAAAAAAAGAGTTGGCTATTGCGGGTTCACCAAAATGTAAGATCTAAAATTCAGATTGAATAGGTCTCTAGATAATGGGAATTGCATATGAAAAGAGAGCCTAAGTCCAATTTTAGTCTTATACACTTAATTATTATGATAAGGAATTGAGAATAATTGTAAAGAAATATGGAGTGAAATACCTACCTCATATCATAACAGATCTGAAAAATACTATTTTTTGAGGTTTGTACTTTGTTTCTAAAAAATATGAAGTATGATCTAGAACATAAACGGAGAGACGAACAAAACCCAAAAATCTTTTTTGATTCAACACCATCTTGAGAAAAAGGTTGACCTTGAGCCACAAATGTCATCCCTGACTCAATAATCTCGACCCTGACCCATGCTACCTCGACAAAAAATCTATTTTCAGATCCTGATAGTTCGCTAAAAAGGGTATCCAAATCTGGTCTCAGATCTTTTGTCTTGTACTTGTAACTCCCAAAAACATCATCTGTAAATATCTAAAAAAGAGGGTTTTGGGGTGGCTATATAGGGTTTTTCCTTAGTCAAACCCCCATTTTGGTGATCTCCACCTCCATGAATAGTCGAATATAGAGTATATGTGTGTGTTTTTGCTCATTGGAAAGAGTCTTTAAATATGTAATATCAAGATCTAATCCTCTAGATTAATAATCCTAACATAACATAGAAATGAGAAAGAAATGAATGGATTTGAATATGATAAAGAAAGCATACCATGACCCCAAGGCTAAAGTACTACCAACTCACAATCCGCAATGGCTACCCCGTGATAATATCCTTTGAATTCTTGAATATTGAGAATGGTAGATCTAATGGAAAAGAGCACCTTCTTGCTTCAATGAAGATCTACAATAGCTTGTCCACAAAAAATGCTTGAATGTATCAACATGTCCTCATAGATTTACCCTTCTATATCATCCTCTTGCTTATTTGTACTATCATTGCATCATGTCATCTCCCAATTTCATTTTATGATCAAATGAAGGCAAAAGAGAGTGTTTATATAGAGATCTCAATATCTGTCTCCTAGGGAAATGTGAGGGACCCAAATTCAAATTTTACCTTGAATTATGGTCCAATCACAATCACAAACCAAGGAGGGAATGAATTAAATTAGATATCAGAGAAAACACTTCCGCATCTGAACCTTGGGACCTATTTTAAGTTTAGAACCCCGATAAGCTCTGGAATTGAAAGCGGGGACCAACACCTGATAAAGGTCTATGTCAACCTCACCCTTGACCTAGGTCAAGGTCAAACTCATCCCTAACCTAGGTCAGGGTCAATTTTGACCCTGACCTAAGGTTCTAGGCAGGTCACCTAGTGGTGTCAGTGAGATTTCTAGGTCAACTAGGGACCTAGGAAGGTGATGGATCATTCCAGAATGCTAGGAAGAAGGCCTAGACTCCTAGAGAGAGTATGATGAGGTATAGGAGGTCCCACACATAGGTGTTACCTAGAATAATAGAGTCATGGAGAGGGAAACCAAGGAGAATCCATAAGATCCTAACCCTAATTTTACCTAATCATGTAGAATCAAACAAAAATGCATTCTAAATGCAAATCTAATATGAAAGCGCACTAAATGAAGGTGATAAACATACCAAAATAGAAGTGCTTCCATTTTAATATGATACAATTGGTATCCCAATAGTTGTACACATAAGAATATTATTTGTACACTAAGATAACAATAATTGTTTAAGTGAGCATCTTATTTTATTAAGTGAGCACATTATTTTCTAAGTGACACACATATAATAGATAGCTATGATATTTTATTGGAGGCAAAAAGTTATTTATTTTAGTTTATTTATGTGTTTTTAGTATAACATTTATAGGTTCTCATGTGTTCAAGTATTGGTCCATTTTTATCAACATTTGGAATTTTTTTATTTACATGTGGATTATTTAATTACAATGTATAGTGAAAATAAGTGGTAAGAGTGGATAATATATTCACAAGTGAGTGATCAACTATTGGACCCATATCATTTTGTAAGAACCATGTCACATAAGACACAAATGACGAATGACCAGCATGCTACACAAATAATAGAAATTCAATGTACACTCCAAGCCAAACCCAAACAACTTAATTAATTAAAAGTCATTATAAATTTCAAATAAAACCCATAAAATTAGCACAAATGTCATATAATTAGCATGTAGAAGACTAGACGTCATTGAATCGTGATACATTAGCTCAATAAATTCCTACAAAATCCATACACAAACCATTGTGCATTAAATAGCACATTGTAAGATCTTCATGCACACTAGCCATGATACACTTGGTTAAAATAAGAGAGTCAATATAGCTCAACCATGTCACATGAACAAGACTATAACCAATTCCACTTAATCACATTACACAAGCACACTATGCCACGTCATGAATTAACACGCACATAAGCACATATTATGTGTGTCCTATTATAATTTATCATAATGCACAAGAACAATAATCACTCCATAGTAGTTGAATTCAAATTAGCTATACATATATTCCATAAATTCAACTCTACATTATAAGAGCCTTCAAGAAAATTCCATACAATCATTCTTTGTGTACATCACTCATTATTTTCTACCAAAGGATTTTGTGTTGTACATCAATCATTATGCATTGCAATTCATTAATGACCAAGAGAATCTGTTGTTCAAAGGGAAGAGGTTGTTTATGTTTGAAATATTAAAACTGATGTCAAGGGCATACAAGAGATTGTTAAAATATTGTCTTTAATGTCAAAGTTAAAAACATGAGATGCAATAGAAAGACATAGTATGACAAAATTGAATGATATATATGAGAAGTAAAACATTTACTTCATTAGGCATTGATATATACATACCATGATTCCATTATAGTAGTAATTGAAAATCATTGGAGGTCATATATGAAGATACATATCTTAGCTCTCTAGATTCATGAAAGATCACTAATAACAACTAGCGATTAAAAGCATCATGTGTATTTTGAAACTATAATTTATGAGAAACAGAGACAGTAAGCAGTATAAGCAGTAGTTCATTAGATATGCAGCAACCAGAAATAGTGGCATAAAGGGTGATTTATCATACAAGTAGTCATGTCAAATAGAGAATGACTTATGGAACAACATATGAAGTATAAAGACATCGCTAGGAATAATAGTGACAACAACAATAATCAGCCAGTGCATCAAAAATAATTAAAGGAAAATCACAAAAGTATATATGCATAGGAGATAATAATGGAAATTATTATAGATACAACAAAGGTAGATAATATGAAGGATGACTATCGACTCTATTGGTTCCCAAAAATGATGTATCACTTTTGGCCAACTGATAGGTATAATGGTGATGCACCACTTGATACCTCTGCAATTTTGGCTTAATCAAGCCAAGGCTGGTAGGCCTAATTTCACTTTGAACTATCAAATTTTCTATGTCGCACCACTACGTACACAAAAAAAAGTTCCTCCAAAGGTGGTGAATGATCCTTGCAAGAAAGAAACAAATCTCCTTATAATCTCTATTTTATAAGCCTTGACTAAAATGGATTATACTAAGGACTGAAAAGTAATGCTTTGGAAATGATAATTAAATAATTTACAAACTACAAACTATGAACCAAATGACAATTTCCAAATAATGATTAGATCAGTGCCTTCTAAATACTTGGGCTATAGAGTCAGAAAATTATCAATCCTATGTACAGTCAGAGATGGTTTTAAAAACTTGCTTTTAATAAAGAGAGACTCACTTCACAGGCTTCCACTTGAATTATAATTCAAATCAATCTATATAGCTAATCTTATTGAATTTAACTCAAATTACGAGACCGATAAAAACAAGAGAAGATACACATATCTTTCAATTGATATTTAAACTATATATATTAATTTTGAACTATGATACTCAAGGAATTTAACACAATGAAACACTCTATAAAATAGAATATCTGAAAGACTAATTGAAAATATATAACTTATAACCACAAGTAAAAAGAAGAGCACTTATCTTTATTAATGTTGAAAAAATAATACATTAGAGTCCATGTTGTAGTTGTGATCAAATTCTATCCTATTAAAAATATATGTTATATTCTTGTCTCTTTACATTATGTATATATATGTGTTTGAGTGTCTTTCACACCTCTTAGGGTGAAAAGACATAACCCTTATTAAAAATTATTTTGAAAAAACAATAAACTAACTAAAAATTAACTACTTAAATTTTGGATTTGGCTTTGGCCGAAAATCCAAAACACCTTGTGAAAATATAATATTTATGCTGGAGATAGGAAATTTAATTTCCTGAACTGGGTCATTTTTAGATTTTTAAAATTTGACCATCTTCATCCTCTGTCGGCATCATCTTTGTAGAAGGCCAAAATTCCAGCATTTTCTGAACGCTTCGATTAGTTAGTTCTATTTATTTGTGTCATAAAGCTTCCTTATTTTTTTTTAGTATGAAGAAATTTGATTTATTGATAATAGATTGGGACTTCTAAATTCTCAAAATTTAGGGTACCAACAGTGGCTCTTTTTGGGGATGTATGCTCCCTTTGAGCATAGCGAGATTCCAACTATCTCTGGAGAAGTAGACCAAGTATCCACACCTAATCTGATGCAAAGTGAAATTGGGTGGCCCCAAGCCCCTAAAAAATGAACACTTCTTCTTTCCTCTATCGAACACATAATTATAATCATGTAATACTTTGGATCTCCCTTATACGATGCCACCATTCTCATTGACAATATTCATTGCTTTATTAACATGCTTTGACTTTTGTTTACCCTTAGAAAAGTTAGCAGGTGCATTGTAGTCCTTGCTAAATAGAAGACCCCCATGCATTTGATCAACCCTACAAGTAACTAGATTAAGCTATTTTGCATGGATGCCTTTACGTACACAATCTTCCCTATACTCAAGATGTTGTTTCTCTTTACAAAAAGGATTTGGAGATAACTCACATTTAGGAACTTCATTCTTATCAAGAATTTGATAAGATAGGATACTCAAATAATTTTTAGAGATAATATTCAACACATTCTCTGCATTATGTATGTTTTATTCCATCTCATCTTCATATGTTTGATATAACTTCTACTCATAGGATGAGATAATGCATGTCTCACTTTCTGAATACACTTCCCCATACATATTTTGAGTTTCATAATCTTAAAAGTGATGACTAGGCCCACTGTCTTTATCATGATGTTGATGGACTTGATTGTATAGAAAATATTCTTCAACTGATAGATTCAAGAGCATAGACATATCTTCCTCTACTTCCTCTTCAAACAATAGATTCAGGAATATAGAGAACTCAAGCACATCTTCTTTTTCTTCCTCTTCAAATAATGAATTCAGGAACATAGAGAGCTTGGGCATATCTTCATGACAACTTTCATCTAAAACTTTTTCTTGTTTATATATTGTATGTTGTTCTATTTCATCTCCGTTATTTTATTTTGGAATTTATCATCTCCTTCATCCAGTACTCCTTGAATATATACTAATCCATTAACTTTCTTATCATGATGAAAAAAAATTGACCACTCTTCTCAACATGTTTTTTATATTCCATGTCTAACAAAGCTGAAATTTCTCTTGTACGAAGAAGTTTTTTTTCCTCATCATCATGGTCATTGATACAAGTTTCCATACACATCTCATCAAGTACAAATTCTTCTTCAATCTAACCCAAATTTATATCCTCCATGTCATCACAAGTATTATTATGGTTCTCAAGAATGGATGTTTCTTTATCTTTTGTATGACTATTGAATTCATCTTCCTCACCAAGATAATCATCAAGCACAAGGCCTTGTTCAATCTGAGCAATAGCCTCCCTTTTTTTGTCTTCATCATCTTCTTCTAATATATGCACAAGGAACTTTATAGAAGGATCATCTGATGTAATTCCCAATTTTTTGACCTTTCTCATGATTTCTTTTTGTGAAGGCATAATGTTTGAAGGTATTTCTCAAAGAATGTCCACCATTCTTATCAGAAAATGTGCATAAGAATCCCCTTCAAATCTCTCCAATCTAAAAAATGCATCGAGTGGAGACAAGAGTCCTCTTCCATATTGTGATCATGAATCTTGTCCTGTTCATAATGCATATCATCTTCACTTGCATCATGAAACATATCAAGAAACATTGCTCAAACTCTCTCCATGATGATATACATTGTTCAGGTGTCATATTAAAAAGTAAACTTGCATGATCTATCAATGATCTTACAAATAGTTTCATAATCACATCTTCTGCATAGATATGACAATCTACAATAAATTTACAAAATGCCTGCAAATCCTCCATTGGTGATTCTGATCCATCTCAAAAAAAATTTGGAACATATTTTTTTAGTTTAAGAGGAAAATATTTCTAACCACCAGGGATGTTATCAAAACTCAATGGTCTATATACTTCAATAATAAATTTTGGTCTAGGGTCACAAAATTTTGATACTTTATGTGAATATGTATTTTGGTACATACCAAATATCTAAATTTGTAGTAACTTCTTTATTTATACATTAGGTTCTTTTCAATAGAGTCGCCACCTCTTTAAAGAGGAAAACTTTACTTATCTCCTTCTAGGTCTTCTCCCTCAGTAGAGTCATTGAATGAAATGTTTTTTTTTTAAATAGAGTCACCACCTTCTTTCTAGAAGGAAAAAACTTATTGTCTTCTGATTTCTTATCTCTAGTAGAGTCTTAATTTAATCACCAGAGGTTCTAGGTAATCTTCAATATTGTCTTTCATAGAAAACTCCCCAGTAGAGTGGCCAATTTGTTGGTGCCCAAAAATGATGGATCACTTTTGGCCAACTGACAGGTATAATGGTGATGCACCACTTGATACCTCTGCAATTTTTTCTTAATCAAGCCAAGGCTGGTAGGCATGATTTCACTTTGAACTATCAAATTTTTTGTCGCACCACTACGTACACAAAACAAAGTTCCTCCAAAGGTGGTGAATGATCCTTGGAGGAAAGAAAAAATCCTCCTTATAATCTCTACTTTATAAAGCTTGACTAAAATGGATTATACTAAGGACTGAAAAGTAATGCTTTTGAAATAATAATTAAATAATCTATAAACTACAAAGTAAGAACCAAATGAAAATTTCCAAATAATGATTAGATCAGTGCCTTCTAAATACTTGGGCTATAGAGTCAGAAAATTCTCAATCCTACGTACAATCAGAGATGGTTTAAAAACTTTCTTTTAATAAAGTGAGACTATCACTTCACAGGCTTCTACTTGACTTATAATTCAAATCAATCTATATAGCTAATCTTATTGAATTTAACTCAAATTAAGAGACCGATAAAAATAACAGAAGATACGTAGATATTTCAATTGATATTTAAACTATATATTAATTTTGAATTATGATACTCAGGTAATTTAACACAATGAAACACTCTATAAAATAGAATATCCAAAAGACTAATTGAAAATATATAACTTATAACCACAAGTAAAAAGAAGAGCACTTATCTTTACTAATGTTAAAAAAAAGTACATCAGAGTCCATGTTGTAGTTGTGATCAAATTCTATCCTATTAAAAATATATGTTGTATTATTCTCTCTTTAGATTATGTATATATATGTGTTTGAGTGACTTTGACACCTCTTTAGGGTGAAAATACATAACACTTATTACAAATTATTTTGAAAAAACAATAAACTAACTAAAAAATAACTACCTAAATTTCGGATTTGGCTTTGGCTGAAAATCCAAAAAACCTCATGAAAATCTAATATTTATGCTGGAGATAGGAAATTTGATTTCCTGAACTGGGTCATTTTTAGATTTTTAAAATTTGACCATCTTCATCCTCTGGTGGCATCATATTTGTAGCAGGTCAAAATTCTAGCATTTTCTGAAGGCTTCTATTAGTTAGTTCTATTTATTTGTGTCATAAAGCTTCCTTATTTTTTTTTAGTATGAAGAAACTTTCTTTCTTGATAATGGATTGGGACCTCTAAATTCTCAAAATTTAGGTTACCAACAGACTCTATGATTGTTAACACCTTCCAACATTCAGATGGGCCATAGAAAGATCATCACATAAAGACCATTTGCAATTATACCTATGGCAATCGTAAATATACGTGAATGAATTATTAATATTTCATAAAGTTTAAGTAAAAAAAAATATAATTATATGAATTGGTGGTGAGTAGTTATAGTATAAGTGTGAAGAAGTGATATATATGAAAGAGCAGAGTAAATAAAGGAATATATATGTATTCTAATTTATTAATATATATATATATATAGAAACTTTAATGAATGGAAAATATAATGAATTGCTTAATGGTCTTAAATGTGATCTTCCACTCATCCCCTTCTCTTATCTGTATCTAATGATAACTACTCTTCAAATCAGTACTCTTAGTGCAATCTTGTATTGCCTTCATATTAATTTGGTAATTTCTTTACCCTCATACTAGATGCCAAAACTGAGAGGGTTATTGGTGCAATGCTTGTATCAAATTAACATGATAATTTCCCTTGGGGTTAATCAGTTGGCCTATGTTACCCCATTCAGTTGGATCTTGAAGCTTAGTCAATTTTGATACTATTATATCAATTCTTGCGGGGCTTGGAATGTTGCATCCAGTGAGCTAGACATATCAGTCATTTACAGTACTTCATCATATAATCTCTCTCAGGGACTTGAATTGGGTGGTGGTATCAAATTCTGATGTTTTATCTCCATTTCAAATAAGAAGGTGAGTACTGAAATTGCAAATAACCTGACAATAAAAATGGATAAAAGAGATGCAAGAAAGCAAATGAGCAAAAGAAAGTACAGTATTAAGAAATTATAATGGCAAGCCTAAAAAAGAGAGATTATAAATATAAATGCATGATCACATGACAGTTTAGATAGTGGATAGTAAAAATAACAATGAGTTTAGTTTGCAAGACAATGGAGATGTCACAACCTTTCTCAATGACAAAGACAATATTAGGTAAATGGGACACAGTTGGGGAAAAGGCACAAGTTGTCAAAGATTAGTCCAAGGACCTAGAAAACAAATTTCTTTACCATATTAGTCATGGAACTAATTTAAAATGCCAAATCATAAGGGTGGGTCATGAGAAAGAAGTCAAGCCTTGACCATGTAAACATGAGGACACTATTGTGACAAATTTTAAGAGGAAAAGTATGAAAAGGTACATGAAGCAACAGTTATGATGAACAGTAAGTGAAGGTACATGAAGCAACAAAGTAATAAAAATAATATGAGAGTTCAAGTGACCATGGGAATCTTTCATGACAATGCACAGAAGGTTGAGATGAGTTATTTAAAATTTGTGAAACATGTGACAGTACATATGATATATAGTAAGCTACACTAAATAATGAGAGTGGCCTATAGTTTGGTAGAGTACAATGATCACATGGCAAGGCACGAATTTTCTGGCCTAAATCAAATGCATTAAAGTCCACCTAAGACAACTAAAAAATAGAAACAGTGACATTAAGAAGGTATCATTGGTCTTCAAGTAGTCTTGGCAATGTGAGTGATGGAACATAGATCATTTCTTGTAGTTTTAGCATTCTCTGAAAGAAACCACACAAAGATGATTATAATGGGCATTGAGTCATTGTATAAGGAAGACAATAATGAGAGTTTTCATTGCATGAAGGTCATTGTATAGGATAAGGTTATTTTGGTTCCTCAATTGAATACAATTTATTTCAATTAAATTCAAGCCAGTAAGATTATAATCATTAATAAATGATTGTTTTTGATTAAGGTAAAAATAGGTTTTGAAAGGAACCTAAAACCTTTTTAAAAAAACTACAAGAGATAGGCATCAAAGGCACATACAAACATAGAAAGCCTGCAAAAAACAAAAGGCAGGACCTAGCAAGATACCAAAAGACCTAAAATAGGAAAAAACAAAAACTGCCAAAGATAAGCATAGTTTCCAGCACAACTTCTAGCACAACTACTCGAACAATTTCCAGCTAAATTTCCAGCCCAGAAGAAGAAATATTACGTCATTTTATGGTAGGCTACCTCAGCCTCCTTCTACATCTCTTCCATTTTGTCAATGGACTCCTTCAGCTCCAGCATCTCTTTCGGGATCTTAGGGACTTTTCTTTTTATTCCTCTTTAGGTTCTAGGACCAGGGCCCGAGCTTCCAGCCTTTTCTTCAATTGTTATTGAGGTCTTTTCCAGCAGGATTCTTTCTAGATAAGCATATAATGCTTTTAGGTTCTGAATCGACACTTGTGGCCCATCATTACTATACTTTAGGATGATCTATAGCATGTGCCCATTGTGGCTTATTTGTTCTTTCATCTCTTTTAGCTTTTCTTCCACTATCTCATTAACTCTAGAGGTTAACTCCTCTTCTTTGTTGTTGTCTTTGACCTTAATCATCAACTTATTCTCCATTTCCTTGACCTTGGCTTTAAAATGCTCCATTGCCTCCTATATCTCAGTCAATTTCTGCTTCATAAACGTCATCTCCTCATTAAGCCAGTCTTCCATATTAGCTCCATAATCAACTTTTATTTTTGGGATTCTGTCGTCTCTTTCAAACCTGACAGCTTCTGGGCCCATTCTCCTTTTTTTTACTATTCCTTTTCTCTGCCTTTAAAGTCACCTGCATCATGTTACTCTCCTCACTTTCATCCTCATTCTTCTTTTCCTCTTTTTCTTCTCCCTCTATTCCATCTCCCTCAATTTCCTTTTCATCATAATTCTCATCAGCACCCGTGCCCTCATTGATATTGGGCATTTCCTCCTCCTCCATATGAGAATTTTACTTTCTCAGCTGATCCTCTTTCTCTTTTTCCATATTCTCCTTATCAATATCATTGTCACCATTGGATTGATCCTCTTTATCTTTTCCCTGGTTCTGTAGGGTTTCATCACCAGTCTTCTCCAACTTAGCCTTCTTCTTAGTTTTAACCCTTTTTTCAGACTCTTTTTTTCACTTTCCTGTTTCACCTACCTCTCACTACCTTTAACCCTCTTAGGGATTGGCTCAGGAATATTGCAGGCATACTAAAAAATAAGAAAAATTAGCCCCACATGGAGCACTGGGTCGCTCAATTTCTTTCTATGCTTTATCATGCTATTATGCAAAGAACTCAGGAGATAGAAGGGGAACAAGATTTTTTTACCATGCCTGAAGCGGTTGGCCAGGATGAAATGCAGATTGTAGATTTTGGAATATCTGTCATCCAGAGTGAAATACTCAATCATGACTATAAGAATATCAACCCAATAAGATTTGATTTTTTCAATGTCAACATAATCCCCTGTTCCTTTACTGAGAAGGGCTTCTTCATCCTCTATTTTTCAAGAAAATCTTATAGGCTTGAGTTCCAGCCCTCTTATTGTCCCTATAGAATTTCATGCCCTCACAAGGCAAACCCGTGATTTCTGAGATAACACTCATGGAAAGGGTAAAAGATTTCCCCCACAAATGCACTTTCCCATCCTTCCAACCCTCTGCAAACTATTTTTTATCTTCGTATCCCAACCATGGAGCTTCTCCAGATACTGAGATACGCCTCCTTTTTTCAATCTTCTCCATACTTTTCTCTTCTCTTTCCATTTAGTACAGTCAATCGGCTCCTCTCTCTTCAAGCCTCCTCCCATATTTCTCATTTTTTCTTGAAAATGTCAGTCTTTTGCTATTTTGAACATAGGTTTCACGCAGACTTTATTGTTATGATTGATCCAGTTCAAATTTAACACCCAGAAAGCATGTGGTGTCACTAGTCTAATTAATCATGTTTCCTTTGAATGAAAGCACACATTACTTTTAATAATTAAAGATGACCTCATCATTAATTATGTTTATTTATAATTCCTTCACTGCTATTCATCCTATTGTACCTGATAAGACTAGCAATCTCCATTTTAAAATTTGCCTCACCTCGCCATGATTGTGTGACATCAGAGTACACACCCACATTTTATAATCCATCTGCCATCATATTACCTTCTCTATAAACAAGTGATATATGTTAATCTTCAAAATTGGATAATAAGGATTTAATTTTTTCAATGATATGGTTTATTGTCCATGAGTCTTCATAAGTACCTTTAATACAGTTAATAATATTCATAGAATCTCCCTCCACCTAAAGTTTGGAGAATCCAATCTCTTTAGCTAATATGACCACATGAAGGGATGTCATAGCTTCAACCATGTGGTTTTTTTGAACTCCCAGCGAAGCTGCCACTACTCCCACACAATTTCCAGCCTCATCCCTAATGAGGCCTCCCACTCCAATAGACCTTAGATTCCCTTTCGCAGCCCCATCAAAATTCCCTTTTACCCAGCCATTTGGAGGGGCTCTCCATCTCATATTTCCCTCAAATTTTGATTTATGTCTTTCTCCACCTATGCCTTCATAAGAATTTAATTGATACTAATCAAATTCTTGTAAGGGGAATCACTTGAAATCTGATTTTTAAAATTTTCCGGGATACTTCTACATACACCATTAGCCACAGTTTGAAAGGGAGATCTTTTTTCTCTGAATATTCTATTATTTCTTTCCTTCCATACTCTCCAAGTGAAGTGGGGTAGAACAAGATTCCAAAGATCTTTGGCTTCCTTACCTTAAGGGGACAACTCCATTATTTAACCATGTCCTTGAAGTTAAAAGGATTGACCCACTCCAGATTAATGACCATAAGAACTGAGTTCCAAACTTTAGAGGAGTAGGGACAATGTATCATTATGTGATTACTATTTTCAGCTTCTAAGCAGCAGAGGATACATCTATTAGGCATACTAATGCCCCTTTTTTGAAGATTATCCACTATAAGGATTTTATTCTAAATAAGAAGCTAGAAGAACATGTTAATTTTAGGAATAAGGTTGTTGTTCCATACCTTACAGCTAGGAGAGTAGTTATCCTTTTGGTGCAAAAGGGTAGAATTAGACGAGACAGATAATTTTCCATTAGCTTCCAGCCCCCAGATCAAAGAATCTTCTTTATTAGGTCTAATAAACCAGGGGATGGAGATTTGCTGACCAAGTGGAATGAATCATCAAAGGAGCTTAGGTCAACCCATTTATCATTGATCCAGTAATCAGAAACCTTCTCTCCAACAATATCAATACAGTCCGCCATCGTAGGCCTCCATTCCTATTTTTCACTTAGAGCATATTCCTTCAGCCAGTTGTCTGTCCAAAATTTTATTTTCCTGCCATTTCCCAACTTCCATCTAGCCCCTTTAATGATAAAATCCCTACTTTTTCTAATACTATTCCAAATAAAAGAGCCATTAATCTCTGAAGGGTCCCTTAGCACTTCCTCTAGAGAGGTTAAGTGGTACTTTCTCTTGAAGATAGTATTCCATTCCTTCTCTTCTTCAAAGATTCTCCAGCATTGTTTTGCTAGAAGAGACTTATTTGTGTTATTAATACTTCTTATTCCAAGCCCTCCCCATTTCTTGGGTTTACACACCACCTCCCAAGCCACAAGGCTTAACCTCTTCTTCTCTTCCACTCTGGACCAAAGAAACCTTTTTATAAATTTTTTAATCAAGCCAGTAAATTTTTGAGGAATTTTAAAAAGGCTTAGGGCATAAACTGGTAGATTTTGAAGGGTGGATTTCAGAATTTGGACTTTACCATCTTGGCCTAGGGTAGCACCTTTCCATCCATCTAACTTATTATGAAATCGGTCAATAATGCTATTCCAAAAGACATCATCAAGTTTAAGGCACAGGGGGAGACCCAAATAAATAGAGGGAAGCTTCCCTATCTTACATCCCAAAATAGAGGAAATCTTCCTTTGTCTAACTTCAGGGGTGTTACAAAAAAATAAATAACTCTTCTCCCAGTTAATAGATTGACCTAAAGCTTTAGTGTAATTATTCAAAACCTTTTTCATATTCCTAGCTTCCAAAATAGAAGCTTCTCCCATCATAATAGTATCATCCAAAAATTTCTCATGAGAGCATTTATGTTGAGCCAAAGAAGGTTGGAGACCACATATCTGACCAGAAGAAACCATGCTTTCTATGGATCTCCCAAGACTTTCTGCCATTATAGCAAAGAGGATGGGGGAGATGGGGTCACCTTGTCTAAGCCCTCTAGAGGGATGGAAGAAAATGGAGGATCCTCCATTAACCAGCACCGAAGAAGACACTGTAGTGACTAATTGCATTATAAATCTTATCACATCATTATCAAATCCAAAGGAACTAAGAATGTTAGATAGGAAAGACCAGTCCACTCTGTCATCAACTTTAGACAAATCCAATTTCATCAAAAAACCCTATTTTTTAGAGGCTTGAAGGGAGTGAATGTTCTCATGCACAACCATTATAGAATCAAGAATTTGTCTACCTGGGATGAATCCAATCTGTTGAGGTGATATGAGGCTTGGTAGTAAACTCAATATTCTTTTTGTCATAACCTTTGAGATGATTTTATAGAGAGAATTGCAAAGGCTTATGGGACGAAAACCATCCATCATATTCGCTCCATGTTTTTTAGGATGAGAGAAATAAATGTTGAGTTGATTTCTTTGAGAATAGATTTAGTACCATAGAATTCTTTAACCATAGAGAAAACATTTTTCCCAACAATGCTCCAAAGTTGCTGGAAAAAGAATATTTGAAACCCATCCA
Source organism: Thuja plicata (assembly GCA_018584345.1). Lineage (NCBI taxonomy): Eukaryota > Viridiplantae > Streptophyta > Pinopsida > Cupressales > Cupressaceae > Thuja > Thuja plicata. Next base: position 1,420,974 of record MU227378.1, on the reverse strand, counting down.
GGCCAGGAGATTTCTCTCCTTCAAAGGAAAGGACTGCCTTTTTTGATTTCAGCCTCTGAGGGGATAGCTCTTAAGTGAGAATTAGCATCAGAGTCCAAGATGTGTGGAATTGAAGTTAGTAAGTTCCTCTGCTCCACCGTGTCTATGCTCTGATCTTTAGACAGTAAAGAAGAAAAATAGCTCACCATTTCTTTCCTAATATCATCTTCTTTGGTTATTTTTCCATTTCCGGTAGATAGTGAATGGATTCTGTTAATATCCTTATGTTTTAGAGCAGTGATGTGAAAAAATCTTGTGTTCTTATTCCCTTCTTTAAGCTAGAGGGATCTAGATCTCTGTCTCCATAATATTTCTTCTTTTGTAATGATATTATGAAGACCAGCAAGGGTTGTATTCTCTTGGCTTCTTAGAGTTTCAATTAGCCCATTCCTTTGGATATCCTCCTGAATTTCTTTCAGTTCCATTTGAGATTTAATTTTATCTTTGAAGATATCACCATATATGTGCTTGTTCCAGCTTTTAACATTAGTTTTGATGTTGGCCATTTTCTTGACCACTTTGAACATTGTAGTTCCTTCCACCTCAATACTCCACCACTCCCTAATTTTATTTTTCATATTAGGATGGTCTAGCCACCTCTTCTCAAATCTAAAAGGAGCATTTATTTTTCCAACAAATGGAGAAACATTGAGAGAAATAGGGAAATGATCCGATCCAATTCTTAAGAGGGAGGAAAGAGCACAGGAAAACTTAGTAAACCATTCTGGATTTATTAGTTCCCTATCTAGCTTAACTTGAATCAGGTGTTCTCCCACCCTGTAGTTGGATCAGGTGTAGTTTATTCCTTCTAGCTCAACGTCCATCAGCCCTTCATTAATAATGAAATTCATGAACTCAACTCTGCTTTCCACTTGGGCAAGATTACCACCTTTTTTATCTTCCTACTTTAGAGGGGTATTGAAGTCTCCCATTAGAATGAAGTTTTTATCTCTTCTTCCTTCCATCTGATCATGAAAATTCTTCCATAGTTTACTTCTTCTTGTCTTAGTATTTGGGTTATACACATTGATAAGAGTCCAAGATAAATTATCATTTAAACTCCTTATGGTCACAACAATAAATTTTTTATCTTCTTTGAGGAGCTTACATTCATAACAAGATTGGTTCCAGAAGATTGCCAGACCTCTTGAAGCCCCTTTCAAGCTACTACCGATGCATTTTCCATTTTTAACCATCTTCATTTTTTCAATCTTATCTTTGCTCATTTTAGTTTCTTGAATCAACAAAATATCAGGTTTAGAGTCTCTAACTAGATTCCTAACTACATCTTGCTTATGAGGACTATTAATTCCTTGAATGTTCCATGAGATGATATTCATTTAAGGATTGGGGTACAAACCTGATGGATAGTAAGTTGTTTTCCATCAGCTATGTTCTGCTTAGCTTCCTCCTCCCTTTGGTTTGTTTTTTCTGATCTTCTTGCTTTTTCTCCCTTTGGGGTACCAATATCAGCTTTCTGTTGTCTAGTTTGAACTCCTAGTTTTTGGCCTCCTACCTTCTTGTTTGATTTCCCCATAGATGAACTCTCATCTTTATTTCTAGAGCTTAAGTTCATTTCAAAGATCATTCGCCTCCTTTCAGGGGATTTGGGACTTTTCTTATTTTATCCCTTCTTTGAACCCACAGTTGACCACGACTTATTTTCTACCTCTTCCTCCTCCTTCTATTTCTCATTCTGGTATGTTTTCATTAGAGTGTCAACTTTACTTTCCCTGATTAGGTCATTTGATTTCTTCTAACTTGCTTCTGAGTAGTGATTTTCCTTTACTTCCATCTCCTTCTTTATTTCCTAATGCTTCTCTAATTCTTCTCCATTTTCCAGTTTTTCTTTGTCTTCTATTCTTTTATTTTCCCCTCTTTCAATGACTGTTGGAGAAACAAAGGGAGAAAGCTTTTCATTTTCTTGGACTTCTTCATCATTTTGCTTTTTCTGGGAGACATCATCCTTTCCTTCCAGCAAGGTCAGGTTTTCCAACATTTCCCCAGTCTTTCTTTTCCACTCCATTCCCTATCCTTTGGTTTGGTCCTGATTCTTCTTTTTTTCCTTTTGGGGTTTCTAAGGGCAGTGTTTTGCCCAATAGCCTGATTTCTTACAAGTGAAATAGGCAAAAGGCATGGATTCATATTCTATCTCTTGAAGCCATGTCCCCAGTTTTGACTTCAGAGATATCGCCTGGGGGAGGTCAACATTCTGTTGAATGTTAACACATATTCTAGCATATACTTATCTAGTTTTGGCTTCAGTCATTGGGTCAATAGATAGAAGTTCCCCAAAAGAGCCAAAAATGGCTATTAAGATATCTTCATGCCAATATTCCATTGGAGTTATAGGAAGATAGACCTATACCGACACTTTCGTGAAAAAACTTTCATTATAATCTAGACTCGTAGTCCACTTTTGCAGTGACAGAGAGGATTTACCCATCATCTAGGGTACCCCACACAAAAATTTTGAAAGATCTTCCCCACTTGAGAACGCAAAGGAAAAAAAACCTTTCGGCATTACTGCTACATCAACTTGCCCTTTCAACCTCCATTTTTATCCACAAAAGATCTAACTAGATCAATATTTGGCCTTGGGCCCAAAAATTTTCCTACCAAGGTAGAAGCCATGATAAAGACAGTATGTTCAACTAACTAATCTGGTATCTTAATACCAATCTCACCTTTCAATGGGTTCGATAAAATATCCACTTTGGGGAAGATAGACTTACCTGATGGTTTTATGCCAAAGAGGCCCACCCACTTGCCTTTCCCCAAATTTGCAGAATGATCATGTGACTTTTCTTGGGACAAATCTTTTCCATCTTTCAAATTTTTTGAATTTTTCACCTCTGGTTCCATATCTGACCCATTGTCCCCACTGGACAGAAGGAGCAATGATTCTCCTACCTTTCCTATTGATCTAACAACATTCTCTTCTCCTTCCTTTGAAGATCCAACAGTAGAATCCTCAGCTTCCAGCTTCCCTCCAGAAACAGAATTCAAAATTTGAATTCCCTCTTCCTCTCTCTCTCCTCCTCCTTCCCTCTCGCACTCCATAGTATGATTTGGATGTTAGTAATGAATGATTGTTGAGGATGGTTATTATTATGATTTTGGACTAGTTGGGATGGTATTTGAGGTTGATTAACTTGTTCATTGGTTACAATTGTACCGGTTAACAATGGTGGAGATTGTACCCAAGGAAATTTAGCTCCTTGATTTTTCCATGGTTGATACTATGATGGATTATGTTTCTAATATGGTTTATTTAGTTGCCACAATTATTGATTCTATTGAGGTGCAATCCACTCTGGTGATCCCCAAGGTACGCCCTATGGTATAAAATATGATTGAATTAGAATTATTTAGGCCAGGGATTTTGAGCCCAATTGTTTCAATATTCAAATTATCCTTGATAGGAATTATTTCCTAATTTTTTTTTATCTTCCCTATATAGTTGAGCTCTTCTTCTACCAAAGGATGTTTGTTTAGATGGTGATATATTTTTGTTTGAAGACTACATGTTAGTGTGATATGTTTTTTCTCACACAAATAAACTTGATTTAAATGGAACTCTCGCAATAGATGTATCTCCCAACACTTGGGACAATAAATAGCCAATGGTCTTATGGTTCTCCTATCATATTCAATATTAATATGTAGAAGGGTGTGTATTATTTAGGTTATCTAACTCCTCCATAACCTTTGAAATATCAAAAGAAAACCCTCTATTTCTCCTAGAACCCTTAGTTCCAACCTTGGTCCTAGATTAGTTTTTACAAATCCCTACAATATCCTCAAAACTAATTTTATTTTTATCAGCTCTCCTAATTAAGTTCAAGGCCTCTATCAATGCATCATAAATTCCTCTTAAAAATATAGCTTTATTGATATCAATGTCTAACCCATTGGAACACCTCCTATGAACAAATAGGAACCTATTAGCATAATATTCTTGCTTTCATCTTCCATTTGTTTTATGTAAAATAGTTTTTTTTTAATCTCTCACCTAGCAATATTCTTTCTACTTGTCCAATAATATTATCTTTGTCTCATTCCATGTTGAAAAAATATCAGCACCTAATCTCATGAGCCAACACAACACTAATTCTTGCAAAGTAGAGAAGAATAATTTTAACTCCAAATTATCGGTAGAATAATCATATGTTTGACACAATATCTTGAACTCAAAAATAAATTGGTTAGGATCTTTGAAAATCTTTCCTCTAAAGATAGGGAGAATAGAAGGGGAAATGTATTTTTACTAGTGGCTCATTATCTCTTCTATTCAGATTGATGGGATATGAAAATGTTGTATTGGATGGAAGTTCTTCAAATTTTTCTCTATTAACCTTATTTTCTATTTCTTCTTGTTCCTTTGAATTAGTCTTTGATGTTTTTGAGTTTTAACTATTCCTATATATCATCTTGACATCTTGGGAGAAATCTACCAAAGGGATCTCTATCTCTTCTCATCAACAATTTAAAAATAGTTTTCTACCAACACTAAGGATAAGTTTTATGGAAACCAAATTTGTATATCTTTGAAAAGGACTCCAATCCATTGAACTATTGAAGATTGTAACAGCCCTGTACATAATAAATTATAGAAACATAAATTAAGTAAAATTAAACAGTATTGTGTATTACTAAATTTTAATTACGCATTAATTCTATGAGAAGAGAATTTCTTATCATGGATAGGGAGTGGGGATTAACTACCCAATATCTGAATCTATAAAAATGCATGCCAAATGAATATTACATTCAAAGCCATATGTCTGAATCCCATTGTTTCAAATATAATTTTCCTTCAAGGGAGTGAAGGCCCCTGACATACAAGTTTTCATCTATGTTTTTTTTTGTAACCTTCAAAGATCTTACGGGAAAGGGCAGTCCAGTATTTTAATGTTGATTTGAACCATCAAGTGGATAAACAAGGCACAATATCCTCCAATTTTGGAGATAACGGTGGAATAATATTGAAATAAAAATGAGAATGAAGGAAAAAACATGGTAAAAAGAGTTGTAGTTTACTAGTTGAGGGCACAGATTAAATAATTGTCAATCCATGCAAAAGGTTAAAAAATATCAATGCCTATCAAACATCAAATTATAGAAAGTACCAGGGATGCAGTAATTGCCAGGAGTTGTGCTGTGGGAGCGTCCTCTCTAGCTCCTCCTTTGTGTGTAACCTAGTGATATACGAATGGAAAAGGATGGAAAAGAACCCTATGGGAGAAGAAATATCCAATAGATTAGATTGAATGGTTTTGATTGATTTGTTTCTATAGCGGCCTCCAAGAAATGTAACATCAAAGAAATGCAGAGCCCTTGTCTGCTCTCAATGATAAGAAATCTATCTTTTTTAAATTTATATCCCCGTGATCATCTTAATTATGACAAACATGGGCATTAACTCTTAGGTCATTGTAATTACAACTAACATGGGGATGGAATAAAAAAAATAAAAACTTTCCTTCCCTAGTCTGACCAAGCAAAACAAATGTAATGCATGGTCAGAATTTTTGGTCAATTTTAGGGGTTAAATGTACTAGTGATTATGATGTAATCAGCTTCTAAAAATATAATGGAGTGATTTTGATTTACATTCTATGTTAGTAGTTAGTAGAAGCCAACCAAGGGGGCCCACTTGGGAGGTGTATTAGATTAGAGTAGGTTAGAGTTGCTTTCAACATTTACAACATTTTAAGTAGAAGTTTATTGTTTCATTCCTGCAACATCAAACTCATGTATGTTCCAGCAACACTTGCAAGGATAATTATAGTGAATGATTTGGGTTGATAGAATAGGTTTAAGTTAAGTTTGTATTTTTTAGCATCAAATTCATTTAGTAGTCATGTGTGTTTACTTTCCTACAGCAATAGTGTAGGTATCTTTCATATATTTTTCCTTCTTACAACATAGGTAATGTGAATCTTTGAGAGAATTAGTCCACAAATTGTGTTGTCGTATTTCAAGTATATGTCCCTAGGTTGACAATTTAAATGTACTTCATGATAGGAAAATTAATCCTTAGTTTGAATACACTATTCCTATGAGAATCTTTGGCATGATTATTATTGCTTATTGTGGGGCAGTTCATTTTTGGTGGAGCTGCCAGGGATGGTGTCAAGCTAAGAACCTTATTGAGTTATTTTTCATTTTTAGATAGTTCCCTACTTTCTAGATAGTAGTATGCAGTCCTAAACTTGCTTCACAAGTTTACGTAATTATTTACATGCATCAAAGAGGAAGAAGACAAGATGAACAGGGAAGATTTATTTCAAGAGAATCTACTAGTTTGAAAGAAGAAGCTGAATTACCCTTTGTTGATGCAAGTCCTAAATTTTCTACAACATCTTCTTCTAAAGTAGAGCATTTTTATCTAGTTGGCCTTCGACTTTTTGCTGAAATTTTGGCCAGTTTTATTGATAATTCATCTCCAAGTGCACCTATTCATAATATTATGGCTAATGTCCCTTTCAAGCAGAAACTCCATTTCCAAATACCTCTAGTAATGGCACAACCTACCTTTCCATTTCCTCTACCTAGTCTTATCAACAATGCTAACCTCAAAATCATACCCACTGTTGTACTCCCAAAGTTCTATGGCCTAATAAATGAAGAACCTGACACCTTTTTGTTTGATTTTCATATTCTTTGTCAAATATTTGACTACAAAACTAATGGAAACAAGCTCAAGTTATTTCCAGCAACATTGAAGGAGTCCTCCCTACGATGGTTTATGGGCTAAGGAGCTAATGTAGCAACCAGCTGGGATGAGATGGAGACTCTACTTTTGTAGAAATACAAAGATTATTGCAAGGGGGGTGACCCAAGAGGAGATGAATTTTTTTGAATTTCATAGAAGGAAGATGAAACTCTTGAAGATTATGTTTCACACTTCTTGTATAACCTGCAGAACAATCCACAACATGTCCTGGAGGAGGATTCATAGAAACTCATTTTATTGAGTGAAGTAAATAATAACTTCATGGAAGAACTAGACCTAATGGCTAGAGAAGATATATCCCAATCTACCTGGTATGACCTTAAGAAATTCAGCCTTAAATATTTAAGCTCAACTGTATAGAAGGGTAGAGGATTTTGGTCTACACTTGCTAAGGGGAACATCTCGGGCATTTCTAAGCTGGAGATCTCGAACCTGCTGTCAGATTTCAAGAAAGATATCATTAATGATGTTTCCACACACCTAGATACCATGACTCCCAAGAAGAAGAATGCAGATGCCAAAGCATAACTAGTTGAGTATTGTTCTCACTGCTGCAAATAAAAGAAAGATTATGGGTACAAGCTGGTGGAAAACCTAGAGAACTAACATCTTCCTACCGAGTACATGAAAATAGAAGGAGATGATGAGAAAGTTTTCTTTGTTTCTCAATGTTGGTTGTGGGCTTCAAGATGAGGTATGCCTCTGGATCCTTTGAAATTTTCTAATCCTTAGAATAATCAATGGAAAAACTAGAATTATAAAAATCCTTCTCAGTACTCCCAACCTGCTTGGAACAACTAGTGGCCTAACCAACAACAAAATGAGTGGCCTCAACCTCAAAATTAAGGGCAGCCACCACGGGGGAATTTGAAACCATATAATCAATGGAGAGGGCCTCAACAATGGCCTAATCAAAACCCTAGTTATCTACCCTTACCACCTCTAGTGTCTCAACCTACAATAATGCCACTGATAAGGCCAAATTATTACCTTTATTTTGTATAGTTTTAAATACTCTATTCTAGTTTCTAACAAAACATTTGAGAGCCTAGATAATCAAAACTTGTGATAAAGTCCAGATAGAACTGATAAACCATGGGTAGATGTCTGTGACATATTTTGCTAATGTTATACATATAGTGCAATATTTCATCAAACCTTCAGAATCTATGTTCTAATATCTAGATTTAATTTGATTAAGCTTGTTGCATGAATATTTCCCCATCATAACTAACTTGACAAGAGAGAAAGCGGTAGGAGAGTGGTCGACAACATTCAATGAAGACGGTTGAGGACCAGCTACGACAAAGTGATCATCACAACACTAGGAAAAACGACTACTACAATGGAGGAGCCATTATTCCAGGATGTGGGGATGTAGTGTTCCTATATTCCCTCTGCATTTTACTATGTTGAACTGGTCGCCAAAGCTTTATTACCCACATCACGGGCTGTTGCATTTCCATCTTCTTCTCTGACATGTTTTTCAGCAAGATAGTTTCTTTTTTGTTTTGTAATAAGTGTTCGATCTTCTATATATAGGGATTGGACCAATAGTTTGAAGTTAGACAGGAAAGTTAGAAAAAAAAAAATTTGGAAGAAAACTGTTGTATCTTACAACAATCTATTTCAAGTTTCGTGTAGTGTTTTTATGTAATGAGTTTTTGAAATACAATGAAGTAATTCCTGGTTTATATTCTGTGTTAATAGATTAGTAGAAACCAACCAAGGGGGGCCACTTGGGAGGTGGAATAGGTTAGAATAGAATAGATTTCCTTCCAGCATTTTCAGCATTTCCAGTATTTCAGATAGAAGTTACAATTTCTTCCTGTAGCATCGTACTTTGTGAATGTTCCTACAACATCTGCAAGAATAGTTATAATGGATGTTCTAGGTTGAAAGTATAGGTTTAAGTAGAGTTTTCAATTTTTAGCATTCATTTCAGTAAGGAGATAAATGTATTCTTTTCCTGTAGCACTAGTGTAGGTTTCTTTTATGCATTTTTACCTTCCTTCAGCATAAGCAAAATGACTCCTTAAGGAACCTAGTGCACATATCGTGCCGACCATTTCAAGTATACGTCCCTGGGTTGACAAGTTAAATGCACCTCATAACGGGAGAAGTAGTCCTTAGATTGAATAAACCATTCCTAAGAAAGGCCTTGAGCATGATTATTCCACAACTATTGTGAGGCGGTTCATTTTTGGCATCACTGCCGAGGATGGTGTCAAGCTAGGAACATTTTTGAGTCATTTTTTTCATTCCTAGATTAGTTTTTAGATTTTTATCTCTAAAAATTGCTTCACAAGTGTGAAGAATTCAATTGCATGCATCGAAGAGAAAGGCGACGAGATGAATATGGAAGATTTCTCCCAGTAGAGTCTGCTAATTTGAACAAGGAAGTTGAAGAAGTTGAGTTACCCTTTGAAGATGCAAGCCCCGACTTTCTTGCAGCATCTTCCTCCAGAGAAGAACAACTTAATATAAGCTGCTTCCAACCTTTTGCAAAAATCTTGGCCAGCTTTCTAGATAATTACAACCCAAATCCACCTATTGTTAACAATCCAATAGCTAATGCTCCTTTCCAGCAGCAACCCCATAATCAAATACCTCCAGTAATGGTACACCCTACTTTCCCATTTGCTCTCCCAAGCCTTATAAACAATGCTAATCTCAAAAATATACCCACAGATTCTCTTCTAAAGTTTTATGGTCTTATAACGGAGGATCCTGACACTTTCTTGTTTGATTTTGACATACTCTTTTGAAGCTTTGACTATAATACCGATGCCCATAAGCTCAAGTTGTTTCCTGCAACACTAAAAGAGTCAGCCTTACAATGGTTCATGGGCTTAGGAGCCAATGCAGTAGGTACCTGGGATGAGATGCAGACATTGTTTCTACAGAAATATAAAGATTATTGCAAAGGCAGTGACCCAAAAGGAGATGATATCTTTAGGATGTCTTAAAAGGAAGATGAAACATTGGAGGACTATGTTTCACATTTTTATACACAATGCAGAAGAATCCCCAACATGTACTGGCAGAGGATTCACATAAACTAGTCTTCTTGAGAGGGGTAAATGACAACTATCTGGAAGCATTCGACTTGATGGCTGGTGGAGACATATCCCAATCCTCTTGATCACCTCAAGAAAATCTTTCTCAACTAATCAAGTTCAACTATGAAGAAAGGTAGAGGATACCGGCCCACAATCACAAAAGGGATTGGTTTGGGCATTTCAAAGTTGGAGATATCTAATTTGCTCACAGATTTCAAGCAAGATATTATAAATGATGTAGCTACACATATTGACACAATGACTACCAAGAAGAAGCATGCAAAAGCTGAATCACAATTGGCTGAGTACTATCCACACTGCCACAAACAAAAGAAAGACTGCGGATGTAAGCTAGTAGCAAACCTGGAAAATCAACATTTTCCAACTGACTACATGAAGATAGAAGGAGACAACGATCAAGTGTTCTTTGTTGCTCAATGTTGAACATGGGCTTCACCTTAAGGTATGCCACAAGATCCTCTACAATTTTCAAATTTTAACAATAATCAGTGGCAAAACCAAAATTATCAGAACACTTCTTAGTACTCTCAACCTCAATGGCCAAACCAGCAGAATAACCAATGGCCAAGCCAGTAGAATAACCAATGGCCTAACTAGTAGAATAACCAATGGCAGAACCCACAAAATAATCAATGGCCAAATCAGCAAAATAACCAATGCCAAAATCAGCAAAATAACTAGTGGCCTAATCAGCAGAATCAATGGCAACCACCACAAGGAAATTGGGAGCAAACTAACCAATGGAGGGGGCCTCCATAGTGGCCTAACCAAAATTTTGCCTGTCCACAACTACCACCTCCAGTGCAACCACCTGCAATAATGCCACCTCCTACAGCAACTAATGCTAATCCAAAGCCAACCCAATTGCCTACTCAACCACATCCAAATCCAAACAACAAATAGCAGCAGCAACAAACGTACACTACTGACACTCAGCAGTGCCCTACTTATTCATTAGAGATAGTTGATATCTATTTGAGGTCTGGTACCACCCCACCTACACCTGAATATCCTATTATCATAGAAGTTGCAGACACTCCTACAACACTACTTCCAGAAGCCACACTACCATAAACCAGCCAGCTGACTGATATACCTAGTAGAACTACTGTCCACACTTCAAATCCACCCTTTCCACATAGGCTAAACAAAGAAAAAACTATACCTCAAGAGGAAGAAACATTTGATATTATTGAGCAGCTGAAAAATATGAACATTCAAATCCCTTTGTTCCAAGCTATCAAAGATATACCTCTTTATGGAAAGGCTATTAAGGAAGCATGCCTTAAACAGCCAGGACAGAAGAAGAAAGATCCTCAAACAATACATTTTGTAGGGAAATTAGTAGATATCATGTTAGGAGAGGTGGTAATACCAAAGTATTCAGATTCTGGCAGTCTAGTAGTCGACCTGATAATAAATGGATAGACTGTAAAAAATGCTCTAGTTAATTTGGGAGCAGCAATAAATGTGATGACTAAAGATACAATGCATAGGCTAAGCATAGAAGGCTTAAGAACAATAGCCACAGTGTTACAACTTACTAATAGTTCAACTATTACTCCAGAGGGTCTCATAGAAGATGTGATAGCAACCTTAGATTCATGGGAGTATCCTACTGATTTTCTTATCCTATCACCTAAAGTAAACTTTGCTGGCTATCTTGTAATCTTGGGAAGACCCTAGTTAGCCACCACTGATGCCAAAATTAATTGCAGATCGGGTAGTATGACAATTTCAAATAGTCAAGCCATAAGGAAGCTAGCCCTATATCCTCCTGCCCAACCCCAGTCAGATTTGGGAGAGCCTATTTGGCCAGACTTAGGAGATGAGGAGGAAGAGTTGAATTTAGTAGCCCAGCTCATGATGTTGCATAGGCAATCTTTTCAAAAGATGCAAGAGGAAGATGATGTGATATAGAGCATTCTTACCAATGAATGTATTGTGGCTAAAGATGTTTCAAAAAGTTCTATTTTATAGCTATGTATCTATGAGGATTGTATGTCTCCAGCAAACCCTAAAATAATTTATCAATTACTAACAAGTGAAATAGCTAGAAGTCCAATGTTTGAAGTGTTAATGGTAGAGCTAACAACAATAGTGGAACTTTCCTCTGGTCGTAACCTTCATGTGAACAACAAGCTATCCCAATCATACTTGGCATTGTTAACCAAGCTCCTTAGTTGGCATAAAAAATCATTTGCATGGGATTATGGGGATATGGAGGGACTAAACCCTAAACTTTGCACCTACAGAATCTACATCAGTGATGGAATCTTTCCACTTTGTCAACCATAGAGGAGAATAAATTTAGCACTAAGATAAATAGTTAAAACTGAGTTGCAGAAGTTGTTGATGCTGGATTCATCTATCCAATCTCTAATAGCAAGAGGGTGTCACCATTGGTCATTGTACCTAAGAAAGGAGGTAAGTGGTAGATATGTGTGGATTACAAGGAATTAAATAATGCCACAAAGAAGGACCACTTTCCTTTACCTTTTATTGATTAGGTCTTGGATAATTTGGCTGGAAAGAAATAGTTTTCCTTTCTGGATGGATACATTGGTTACAATTAGATAATCATTGCCCCCAAAGATTAGGAAAAGACAATGTTCACATGCCCTTGGGGCACATATGCCTATTCAGTACTACCATTTGGATTATGCAATGCACCTGCTACCTTTCAGAGAGCTATGATCAACATCTTTGCTGATATATCACATGATTGCATGGAAAGCTACATGGAAGACTTCACTACATTCGGTGTCACATTTGAGGAAGCTTTGAAGAACTTGGAGAAAGTACTAATCAGATGCGAGGAACATAACCTGTCTCTCAACAGTGAAAATTTCTTTCTGATGATGCAGGAAGGAGTGGTGTTGGAAAATTTTATCTCTGAAGTTGGAATCCAGGTAGACCCTGAGAAGATAGAGGTAATTCTCACACTCCCTATTCCTACTAAGCAAAAAGATGTCAGATCTTTCCTAGGTCACACTGGCTATTATAGGAGGTTTACCCAGAACTTTAGTCAAATAGCTAGTCCTCTGTACAACTTACTTACCAAAGAAGCTAAATTTTCTTGGACAAAAGAATGTGATGAGTCCTTCCTATAGCTCAAGTCACTTTTGACAACTGCACCAGTACTTAGGGGTCCTGACTGGACTTTTCTATTTCACATACATACAGATGCTTCAGACTATGCCGTAGGTGCTGTCTTAGGAAAAAAGTATAAAAACATTGAAAATGCAATCTATTATATCAGTAAGAGTCTACATGGACCAGATTTAAACTATACAGTGACTGAGAAAGAATTGCTAGCAGTATTTTATGCTCTGAACAAATTCTTCCATTATGTAACTGGTTATCCTATCTTTGTTCACACTAACCATGCAACAATTAAGTATCTCGTGAACAAACCTGTCATCACACGCAGGTTAGCAAGATGACTTCTTCTTTTGCAAAAATTTGATATAACAATCATTGACAAGCCAGGGAAAGAAAATGTGGTAGCTAATAATCTATCTAGAATTCATCATGCTAAAGAAGATACTACTTTGATAGATGATGCATTTCCAGATGAACATTTATTTCATATTGCTGTCCAGAATCTATGGTATGTAGATATAGCTAATTACCTAGCAGCTAATAAAATGCCAACACATTTCTCTTATAAGGATAAGAAGCTGGTTGTAGAAAAAAGATTCCATTTCTCTTGGATTGATAGCACATTATTTTACACTGGACCTGACCAAGTCATGAGGAGATGTGTGAGAGAAGATGAGACACATGACATTCTTCATGCATGTTATAATGAACCATGTGGAGGACACTTTGTAGCCAAAAGAAAAACATAGAATATTTTAACAACTAGCTAATACTGGCCTACACTTCACAAAGATGCAGCCAGTTATACAAGGAAGTGTGACAAATGTCAAAGAATGGGCTGACCAACAAGATCAGATGAAATGCCCTTAAACCCACAGGTGGTGGTAACACCATTTGATAAATGGGGCATGGACTTTATTGGCCCAATAGACCCTCCATCCAATGGGAAGTCATACATTATGGTGTGCATAGATTACCTAACCAAATGGGTCAAGGTTAGAGCAATGAAGCATGCCAGAGATCATAAAGTTGCTGAATTTCTGTATGAAGAAATTTTTACTAGATATGGCGTGCCAAGAGAACATGTTATTGATCAAGGTACTCAATTCACCTTCAATCTAATAATAGAGCTCATGAAGGAATATAATATCAAACATCAGAAATCAAGCCCCTATCACCCTCAAGCCAATGGACAAGAAGAAGTTACAAATCAGGAAATAGAAGCAATCTTAACAAAGATAGTTCATTTGCATCGCTGAGATTGGAGCAGTAGACTATCAGAAGACGTCTGGGCATATAGAACAACATGGAAGACCACCACAGGGTTCACTCCGTTCGAACTGTTATATGGTAAAATAGCAATGCTACCGATTGAATTTGAACACAAAACATTAAGAACAATGCTGGAGTTAAATATTGATCTTCCCGTAGCACAGAGAGAGAACTTGTTGCATCTCAATTCTTTGGATGAAATGTACAAGTCTGCCCTACAGTGCACACAAATTGTCCAAAAGCAAAGAAAATAGTGGCATGACTCCCATATTAAGAGTAAGCAGTTCCAAGTTGGAGATTAGGCATTGTTATATGATTCCAGATTCCAAGACATATTAGGCAAGCTACAGACATGATGGCTGGGTCCATATGAAATAAGCCATGTATTTACAAATGGAGCAGTCCAGTTCACCACAATTGACCCTGTACACTTCAAGCTACTAGTCAAAGGACATAGACTAAAGTTGTATCACCAGCCACAGACAAAAGAAGGCTTCTTGCAGCAATTCAACTAGCCAATTTTAAAGGATCAAGAGGTAACACTTCCTATAGAAGAGGGTGTCAAACTTCTTCCTACATCTCTTCAATAAGAATTCCTTCGAAGCATGACCATAATAAAAAATTTATGTTTACATAAAGTTCAAATTCTCCATTCACTTTCTACATTCTTCTTTTTCAACCCATTTCATTTCTTAATCTTCCATCCATCCACCTTCCACGTCATCGTATTTATATGCTTTCAATAAAGAGATAGTGTTCTGACACATGCCGACTACCAACACCGTCATTCCACTCTCGCCAACCTTTCCTGGCACGTGTGATGATCAATTAATAGGTACGAGCTTTTCAAACTTATTTCCATTTTTACCACATAGATTTCATTGGTTATATCAAATACTGCAATAAATGTATCATTGCCACCTTCATCCAATTCCATACCATCTACCAAGTCTGACAAGTGATGACACTTGTTAATATTTTGTAGGGGGAAGGGAAGTGTGCCAATTCTTAAAATGTCATTTCTATTTACTCGTTAAGATCCTCAAATATGTACCTCGATCTTGTCTTAATTAAAATCCAGCTGCCGCATCACACAAGTGTCAAGTGTCATACCTTTATTCCAAATAAACCCCTAACTGTCAGACTAGATGTGACCCAGTATTAAAACCATGACATAACTCTCGCATGAATATCTATGATTCATTCTATTAAAGTACATTATTATTGTTCATATCAAGAATACCAGAAGAATGTGAAATAGGGTCTGTGGTTTTACAAGAAGTAGTCTGAAATTCAAAAGAGAAGAAGGTAATTATCAAGAATAGAGTAGAGGTTGATTTTGGTAAGCACAAATGGGGGGCCAATTGCAGCGGCATGAACCAGTGGTTCATGGTATTTTACTATCTGATGTTGAGGTAGTAAGAAGATTTAATGCCTACGAATGGCTGAGATATTTCTTAAAATTGATGGAGTTTGATGAGGAAGCAGCAATAGAATTTGCAAACACATTTGATGAAGGCCAAGTGATGGTATGGGGGTTGATAGTCATTGCAATAGAGGAGTGAATAGCAGAAGTAACTAGTATTCCAGTAGAAAGGGAACACTACCCAAATGCACACGATGCCAGGTTAGCTAGGGCTCAGTTCACCCTACCAGGAGACCCTCCACTGGAGATCACTAAACAAGGGTGCAAATGAATGTCCATTCCTCCACCATATCAGGAGTTGGCCACGCACATTATCAGGTATTTCACCTGTGAAGGAAAATTCTCTAATTTTCATGCACATCATTTTAAGCTGCTTAGTTATGTACGACATAATATCCCAATGAATACACCCAATTTTTTGTTTAATATATTGTGCATTAGTGTCGAAGAAACCCAGAAAGGGAAAGACAACTCTGTTACTCACCATGCCCTAATTAAATTACTCATAGAAAGATCTCTTAGGGATGCCTCCCCTATGGCATGGGAACATTTTGTCTATCATTAAACCCTGCAGCCTCAAATTGCCCCTAATGTGCAAATTAGCCAAGATAATGTAGTTTCCCCTGACCCAGTTGCTGAGAAAAGTACCCAAGGGGAAGAAACTAAAAATTTAAAAGAAAATGTTCCTTTACCTACTCACATGAGCAATATGCCTACTGCCGCCTGAACAAAAGGAAAATGGAAGTTAGTAGGAGAAAATTTGGTTCCTATAGCCGAGCCACGAAATCATCAAGTCTCAAAAAAGAAGAAAATGAAGTCAGTTCATGCAGCCACTACTCCTGCAGCAGAGAAAAAAAAAGGGTTAGTAAGAAAAAGGCCATAGAGGTTGAGGAAATCCATATAAGAAGAAGTTCTAGGATGAGAGGGCAGACTCCTAAAGCACCCACTAAAATCCAGTCCACTTCCCCCAAACAATTTGAGGAGGAAACCCCTATTCATATTGTTCCGAATGATTCTCCTAGCCAGTCTAAGATTCCAGACATTCCTTAAAATATAGATGAGGAGTGTGAAGCTGAGCCAAATGTATGTCAAAATGACCTAGGAGTTAGTCATAAGAATGTTCCAACCTATAAGAAAGAAACCCCTATTACTCACCAACTAGCTTGCACAAGAAATGCTTTAGTTTCCTATAAGCAAACTTGGATAATAAAATTCTTAGAGTAGTTATGGAGGGAACAAAGGAAGAAGAATAACCAAGATGAAAATAGTGGTCTGATAAATCTACAAATGCTTCTCTTCTAGTTATATAATAAGCATGTGCTGAAAACCACTCTATGGGGAGAAGAGAAAAATAAATTGCAGAAAGTAATAGCAGAACAAGGAGAGGAAATTGTAGAATTAAAAGATCAGTTGGCAAGACAGAAACAGAGAATGGAACATGCCCTTAAGCTGACTGACTAGATAATTTCTTGTAGACCACCACCTAGGGTCTATACCATCTATCTAAAAGAATAATTCCTCCTATTTCAGTTGATGATGACCCTCAAATATGTAAACGCAGAGTTCAAATCAGCCTAGGAATTCTATGGTTTATACCAGACCCTTCCATCTTGGCAACAAAACCTACTCTGTGAGTTGTATGTGCATAATTTCATCATCCCTACAGAGACTAAATAGAACCCCCTACCTTACATAGGGGATATACACCTAAGGGCCCTAATGTCTTGGATGCACAATGAGGCTAACTATGATAGACAATTGGAGAATTACAGAGAACTTGAGAAAATGGAACCCCTGCCATTAAGAGTAGAGAGCAGTCAACCAGAGGTATACCTAAGGGATTGGTTCAAACTGACATATGGGAATATTAAAAAGGAAATCAGAGATAAAAATTTTAAACTTAGAGCAAATGTGTATGTAGAATACGACAACATGTCTTATTTTGTCTTCCAAAGAGCCTTAACCGATGCCAGAAGTAGATGTGGCAGATTATCATAGGCATTCAAAAGGTCAGAACCACATAGCCCCATTAACCTTGAAGTAGCCATACATCAAGCACCAAAATACATAGGACTGGGTAGGAAAATCAGGTAGGAGCTCTAGTGTCCACTCACAATGCAGACGCCCATGCTCCTTTGGCCCTTGTATGACATCAAAACTACCAAGCTTGACAGGCTACAGGAGGATCATAGAAGGGAAGTTTGGGAAAGAACAAGAGGATTCTACTACTTCTTCAAGAGCCAGAGGTGAGGAAGAACTGAAGTTGGTGACTTTAGGTCAATTGCCAGAAGATGCAATGCTTGAGGACAAGAATTTGATTAACCAAGGGGCAGATGATAAGGCCAAATTATTACCTTTATTTTGTATAATTTTAAATACTCTGTTCTAGTTTCTAACAAAACATTTGAGAGCCTAGCCAGTCAAAACTTGTGATAAAGTCCAGATAGAAATGATAAACCATGGGTAGATGTTTGTGACATATTTTTCTAATATTATACATATAGTGTAGTATTTCATAAAACCATCAGAATCTATGTTCTAATATCTGGATTTAATTTGATTAATCTTGTTGCATGAATATTTTTGCATCATAACTAACTTGACAGGAGAGAAAGCAGCTGGAGAGTGGTCGATAGCATTCAAGGAAGACGGTTGAGGACAAGCTATGGCAGAGTGATCATCACAACACCAGGAAACATGACTGCTACAATGGAGGAGCCATTATTCCAGGACATGGGGATGTAGTGTTCCTATATTCCCTCTGCACTTTACTATGTTTAACTAGTCGCCAAAGCTTTATTACCCACACCGTGAGTTGTCGCATTTCCATCTTCTTCTCCGACATGTTTTTAGCAAGATAGTTTCTTTTTTGTTTTGTAATAAGTGTTCGATCCTCTATATATAGGGATTGGACCAATAGTTTGAAGTTAGATAGGAAAGTTAGAAAAAGAAGTTTTGGAAGAAAACTATTGTATCTTACAGCAATCTATTTCAAGTTTCATGTATTGTTTTTATGTAATGAGTTTTTGAAATACAATGAAGTAATTCTTGGTTTATGTTCTGTGTTAATAGATTAGTAGAAACCAACCAAGGGGGCCCACTTGGGAGGTGGAATAGGTTAGAATAGAATAGATTTTCTTCCAGCATTTCCAACATTTCCATCATTTCTAGTATTTTAGATAGAAGTTACAATTTCTTCTTGCAGCATCGTACCTTGTGAATGTTCCTGCAGCATCTACAAGAATAGTTATAATGGATGTTCTAAGTTGAAAGTATAGGTTTAAGTAGAGTTTGCAATTTCTAGCATTCATTTTAGTAAGGAGATAAATGTATTCTTTCCCTACAGCACTAGTGTAGGTTTCTTTTATGCATTTTTACCTTCCTGCAGCATAAGAAGAATGACTCCTTAAGGAGCCTAGTGCACATATCATGCCAACCATTTCAAGTATACATCCTTGGGTTGACAAGTTAAATGCACCTCATAATGGGAGAAGTAGTCCTTAGATTGAATAAAACATTCCTAAGAAAGGCCTTGAACATGATTATTCCACACCTATTGTGAGGCGTTTCAGCCACCTCCTGTAGCCACAAGTCCTACTCCAAAGCAAACCCAATTTCCTACTCAACCACAACCCAATCCTAACAACAAGAAAAAAAAAAACTAATATATGCCACTGATACTCAGCAATACCCTACCTATGCACTAGTGATATCTAATATCCACTTGAGATCCAGTACTACTCTACCTGCACCTAAACCTCCTATTATATTGGAGGTTCCAGACCTTCCTGCAGCATCAACACCACTTCCAAAAGTTACTTTTCCAAATACTATCCAACCAACTAATATACCAAGTAAAACTAATGTTCAGATCTCATTTAACCCTCCCTTTCCACAAAGGGTTAGCATCGAAAAACCTATATCCCAAGAAGAAACACCTCGACCAGTTGAAAAATATGCATATTTAGATTCCACTATTTCAAGCCATCAAAGATGTTCCTCTTATGGAATATCCACTAAGTAAGCATGACTCAAAAATCCTAGATGTAAGAAAAAGGATCCCCAAACAGTCCATTTTATAGGTCAACTTGTAGATATTATGTTGGGGAAGATATTCATACCAAAGTACTTTGACCCTAGAAGCCCAGTTGTTGATCTTATAATTAATGGCCAGTTTGTAAAAATGCTCTAGTTGATTTGGAAGAAGCTATAAATGTTATGACTGAGGATACCATGCATAGGTTGAGTATAGAGGGATTAAGAACCACTCCAACAGTCTTAAAACTTAAAGATAGTTGCACTGTCAGCCTAGATGGCCTCATAGAAGATATAGTAGTCACATTGGATTCCTAGGAATATCCTGCTAACTTTCTATTTTATCACCTAAGGGAAATTTTGATGGTTATCCATTTATTCTTGGAAGACCTTGGTTAGCCACCACTGATGCCAATATTAGTTTCAGATCAGGTAACATGAGAATTTCAAATGGCCAAGCAATCAAGAAGCTAACATTATATCCTCCTACCCAACCCCAACTAGATTTGAGTACTCCTATTTGGCTAGGTTTGGGAGATGAGGAAGAAGAGATAAATTATGTTTCTCAACTAATAATGTTACACAGACAATCCTTCCTTAAATTACAAGAAGAAGATGATGTGATTCAAAGTATCCTTACCAATGAGTGTGTGATAGAAAAACATATTTCTGAAAGTTCTGTTCTACGGTTGTGTACCTATGAGGACTCTTTTTTTCTAGTAGGTCTTGATATTATCCATCAATTACTAACCTATGAGATAGCTACAAGCCCAATCTTTGAGGTGTGAATGCTAGAGCTGAAAAATAATGTGGAACTTTCTCCTGGTCACAATCTTCATGTTAAGAGTAAGTTGTCACCACAATAATTGACATTGTTAACTAAACTCCTTTGTAAGCATGAAAAAAAAATTCTTGGGATTATGGAGACATGAAAGGCTTGAACCCAAATCTCTACACACATAGAATCTACATCAATGAAGGAATTATACCACTTTTCCAACCTCAGAGAAGAATTAACCTAGCCTTAAGATAAATAATAAAAACTAAGTTGCAAAAGTTGTTGTATGCTGGTTTTATTTATCCAATCTCTGATAGTAAATGGGCATCACCTTTGTTCATAGTGCCTAAAAAGGGGGGTAAATGGAGAATATGTGTAGATTATAGGGAATTGAATAATTCCACAAAGAAAGACCATTTTCCCTTACCATTTATTTATCAAGTTCTAGACACCTTAGCTAGTAAGAAGTACTTCTATTTTCTTGATGTATACAATGGTTCTAACCAGATTAGCATTTCTCCAAAGAATCAGGAGAAGACAACACTTACATGACCTTGGGGAACATATGCTTATTCTATGTTACCTTTTGGCTTACATAATGCACCAGCTACTTTCCAAAGAGCTGTAATTAGCATTTTTGCTGACATATCCCATGGTTGCATAGAAATATATATGGACGACTTCACTACATTTGGTGTTACTTTTGAGTAGGCTTTGAAGAACTTGGAAAAATTATTGATCAAATTTCAAGAACACAACCTATCTCTCAATAGTGAGAAATGTTTCATGCTGATGTAGGAAGGAGTGGTGCTGGGACATTTCATCTCAGAAGTTGAAATCCAAGTAGACCCTACAAAAATTGAGGTAACTCTCACATTTCCTACACCTACTAAGCAAAAAGATGTTAGATCATTTTTAGGACATGCTAGCTATTATAGGCTCTTCATTCAAAATTTTAGTCACATAGCTAGTCCTCTATACACATTGCTTACAAAAGAGGCCAAGTTTGCATGGACATTAGCCTATGATAAATCCTTCCTGCAGCTCAAGTCACTTTTGACAACTGCACCAGTACTTAGGGGGCCTAATTGATCTTTACCATTCCACATACATACAGATGCTTCTGACTATGAAATAAGTGTTGTCTTAGGAAAAAATTCTAATAACCTTGAAAATGCAATTTACTATATCAACAAGAGTTTACATGGCCCAGAGTTAAATTACACAGTTACTGAAAATTAATTACTAGTAGTAGTTTATGCTTTGAATAAATTTTTCCATTATGTAACAGGCTATCCCATCTTTCTTCATACTAACCATGTAGCAATAAAGTATCTTATGAACAAACCTGCCATCTTAGACAGGCTAGCAAGATGGCTTCTTCTTTTGCAGGAATTTGACATAACCATTATTGACAAGCCATGGAAAGAAACTGTAGTAGGTGATTATCTATCTAGACTCCAGACTGTTGACAATGATACTACTATGATAGATGAAAATTCCCTGATGAATATTTGTTTCATATTGCTGTCAAGAGTCCATGGTACACTGATATAGCTAATTACCTTGCAGCTGAAAAAATGCCTACACATTTCTCTCCTAAGGACAGAAGAATTCTTTTTGAGAAAACCTTTCAATTCTCTTGGATTGACAATACACTATTCTACACTATTCCAAACCAAGTCATGAGAAGGTGTGTATGTGAAGATGAAACATATGATATCCTCCATACTTGTCATGATGATCCATATGGAGGACACTTTGAAACTAAGAGGATAGCTTTGAAGATCTTAAAAACATGTTATTACTAGCCCACACTTCACAAAGATGTAACCAATTATACAATAAAATGTGATAAATGCTAGAGGATGGGTTGTCCAACAAAATCAGATGAAATGCCTTTACATCCACAAGTGGTTCTGTAAGAAGAATGAAAAGAATGAAAACATAAACAAGAAGTAATCCAAGAAAATGAAATGTTAGAAGATTTACCATAAACCAAAGGAGAGAAAGATTACAAGATCAACCACAAAGCACTTCAAAAATCCAACAATGAGCCAAGA
>MU227378.1:1375233-1391497 GCA_018584345.1 Thuja plicata | reverse complement strand
GCCACATTCATATTGTGTGTGTGACAAATGTGTGATTCCTCTTAAGGAGGAATATCTATTTTCCTTATTAAAGGAAATAAAAAATAGTGACATGTCCTCTTACATGGACTAGAGGACAAATACAATAAGGATACCTTGTTTTATCCTTTTAATTACATATTTTCAACCAAGGAAAGATTAATTCTAACAGGTTCTCACACCATTTGACAAGTGGGGTATGGATTTCTTTGGTCCTATAGACCCTCCATCTAATGGAAAGTGCTACATTTTGGTATGCATTGATTATCTAACCAAATGGGTGGAAGTAAAGGGCGTAAAGAATGCACGGGATCATAAGGTAGCAGAGTTTTTGTGTGAGGAAATATTTACCCATTATGGTGTACCAAGAGAGCTTGTAACTAATCAGGGAGCACAATTAAGAACCAACCTAATTACAGAACTCATGAAGGAATATAATATCAGACACTGGAAGTCCAGTCCCTATCACCCTCAAGCCAATGGTCAAACAGAAGTTACTAACAAAGAGATTGAATCCATTCTAACAAAAATAGTTCATCTATACCACCGTGACTAGAGTAGCTAACTCTCAGAAGCAGTCTGGGCATACAGAACAACATGGAAGACAACCACAAGGTTCACTCCATTTTAATTATTGTATGGGAAAGTAGTGATGTTACCAATTGAGTTCAAGCATAAAACATTGTGTACTGCCCTGGAGTTAAACATTGACCTTCTTGTAGTACAAAGAGATAGACTACTACATCTCAACTCCTTGGATGAAAAGCAAAAATCTGCATTGGAGCATACGAAGATAGTATAGAAATAGAGGAAGAAGTGGCATGAATCCCATATTTAGAACAAATAGTTTAAAGTCGGTGATTAGGCATTACTATATGATTCCAAATTCCAAGAAATACTAGGCAAGCTACAGACAAGATGGTTGGGACCATATGAAATAGACCATGTCTTCACCAATGGAGCAGTCCAGTTGACAACTATTGACCCAGTACACTTCAAGCTATTGGTCAATGGGCATCGAATTCATCTGTATCATCAACCCCAAACCAAAGAAGATTTCCTACATAAATTCATACATCCAACTCCAAATGAGTAGTAGGTAAAACTTCCTACAGCAGAGGGTGCAAACCTTGTTCCTCCAGCTTCAGCATAACATTCCTTCATGCATGTTCATAATAAAAAATTCATTTCCAAATGAAGTTCCATTCTCCATTCATTTTCTATATTTTGTTTCTCAACCCATTCCACTTCTCTACCTTCCATCCACCCATCCTCCATGTCACAAACCTCTTTCCATATTTCTATGTTTCAAATAAGAGCCACATTAGATAATGCATGCAACCACCGTACTTGTTCCATTCTCACCACCTTGTTTTGCACGTGTAGTAATCAAATGATAGGTACAACTTCTCAATTTTCTTTCCACTTTTTGTACATAGATTTTGGTAATTATATCTATTACTATGATAAATCTATGATTAAGGAATTAAGCCAGTTCCTCACCCCATGCCAAGTGTGACAAGTGTGGACACGTGTCTTAATTTTGTAGGGGCCAGGAAGTGTGTTAAGTTTTCATGCCATTGCTTTTCCCTCTCACTTCTTGTAAGATTACCTATCAACTCAAATCTGTACTTTTTCCTTGTCTCATTAAGTCCCTTTACTTTCTCACACAAATTTCATACTATAATTCCCAAATTATCCCATATGTTCAGATTTGATGTGACCTAAAAAGACATAATTAAACTATGTGGTAAGTCATACTTAAACTCATAGTTAGATTCATAATTTCTTTTGTAAAAATGTCATCATTATTGTTTATTACAAATACAATAGAAATATTGCAAGAAAAAAATCTGTAGTTTCAAGAAGTGCAGTTTGAAAACTTAATCCAGGGTGATTCAAAAGGGAATAAGGTATTCAAAAATTGCAGAGCAGAAGAAATTGAGAGATTGACAAGATATAATAGAAATTTGAAGGAAAATATTTGGAACAAATTGGAGGGAAACTTCACCAACATGAGCCCATGGTTCATGGCATCCTGGTCATAGATATTGAAGCATTGTGGAGGTTCAATGTGTGTGGTTGGTTGGGGTATTTCCTGCAACTAACAGAATTTGATGATGAGGTAGCAGCATAACTCATGAGTACATTTGAAGAGGGAAAAACAACCTTATGGGGTTTAGTGGTTGTCACAACAGAGGTACACATAG
This sequence comes from Thuja plicata, assembly GCA_018584345.1. Lineage (NCBI taxonomy): Eukaryota > Viridiplantae > Streptophyta > Pinopsida > Cupressales > Cupressaceae > Thuja > Thuja plicata. The sequence goes on along the minus strand of MU227378.1, from coordinate 1,389,269 downwards.
AGGAAGTAACTAGGTTTCCAGCAATTGGGGAGTATCATCCCAATGAGCATGACACTAGGTCAGCTCGAGTCTAGTTTACTATGCCGACAAAATCCCCATTGGAGATAAACAACCAAGGATGCAAATTCATGTTGCTCTCTCCGCCATTCAACAAGATAGAAATGCACATTATAAGGTACTTGACCTATGAGGGAAGATTTTGAAATTTACATGCACATAATTTTAAGTTACTTAGCTATGTAAGGAATAATATTCCAATAAATGTTCCCAATTTATTGTATAACATGCTAAGTATTAGTGTCAAGGAGACCCAAAAGGGGAATGCAAATTTTGTCTCCCACCATGCCCTAATTAAACTATTAGTTGAAAAATCCCTTAGGGAAGTCTCTCCCTTGGCATGGTTAGAATTTATTCAGTTTAAAACCTTGCAACCCTAGGTTGAGCTTGTTGAGAAACCCAACAATGATAATGTAACACCCTCCAAAATAGCTATTGAAAAAGCCACCCTAGAAGGGGAACCCAAAAAACTTGAAGAAAATAGACCTTCACCTGATCCTGAGAGAAATGTCCCTACCTCTTCTCAGAAGAGAGGAAAATGAAAATTAGGTGAAGGAAATTTTGTTCCTACAGCTAGACCACAAAACCCCACATCTTCAAAAGGAAAGAAAAGGAAATCGGCTCCTACAACAACTACTCCTACAGCAAAGAGGCCAAATAAAGCCAGTAAAAAGAAGGTTGTGGAGGTTTAAGTGACTCATGTATGGAGAAGTCCTCGAAAGAGAGGAAAAATTACTCAAGTATCCCCAGAGTGTCAGTATGTTCCTTTAGAGAAAGTTGCTAAAGAACCCCATGTATAATATATTCCAAATAATTCCCCAACTTGACCTGAAATCTCAGACCTTTCTCAAAATTTAAATGAGAAATGCGATGTAGAACCTGGAATCTGTCAGAATAACCCTAAAGAGTGTCATCAAAATGTTGAAGGAATCAATGAGGAATAAGTTCAAATGCCTCAACAATCAGCCCACTCACATAATTCCCTAGTGCCTTATCGAAGGACTTGGTTCACCATCTATTTAGAGTAGGCATGTAAAGATCAAAGGAGATAGAAAAATCAATTAGAATACTATGGCCGACCTAATTTATAATCCCTTCTGTTTGGCTTGCACAATAAATTTGTTCTTAAAACAACCCTATGGAAGGAAGAAAAGAATAAAATGCAAAGAGTGATAAACTACCAAAATGAGGAAATAAAAGACCTCATGGAGAAATCGGAGAATCAAAAATAGAGAATGGATCATACCTTGAAATTGGCTGATCAGATTATCACATGTAGGCCTCCTCCCAGGGTATACACTATTTGTTTAAAAGAATATTTCCTCTTATTTCAACTGATCATGACCTTGAAGAACATAGATTCTGAGTTCAAAAAAACCCAAGAATTCTATGGCCTATACCAAACCCTTCCTTCCTAGTAGAAGAACCTGCTCTGTGAGTTATACCTGCACAACTTCATTATTCCCAAGGAGACTGAGTGGAATCCTCTACTTTATGTTGGGGATATACATCTGAGGGAATTAATTTCATGGATGCATAATGAAGAAAATTATGAAAGGAAGCTAGACAACTACATGGACCAAGAAAAGACATAACCACTACCTTTAAGGGTTGAAAGTAGTAGGCCCGATGTTCTTCTAAGAGATTGGTTCAGCCTCACCTATGGAAGAATAAAATCAGAGAATAAGAAAAATAACTTTAATATCAGGGAAGAGGTTTATGTAGAATATCAAGGGATGTCCTAGTTTTCTTTTCAAAGATCCCTAGCTAGTGCCAAAAATGGGTGGAATAAATTGCTAGAAGAATTCAAGAAATTAGAGCCACACAGTCCTATTAATCTTGAGGAAACAATTCATAGGGCACCAAAGTATATCCAGTTAGGCAGACAGATCAGCCACAAACTCTAGTGTCACCTAAAAATTCAGCCACCTATTCTTCTATGGCCTCTTTACGACATCAATTCTACAAAAATGGATCAACTACAAGAGGATTACATCATGGACTTCTGGGAGAAAACCAAAGCATTCTACTATACCTTTAAGAGAAGAAGGAGAGGAAAGATAGAGGTTGGGGAGTTCAGAGGAATTGCAAAGAAATGTAATGCTTGAGGAAAAGAATTTTACTTATAGGGGGAGAAGATGGGACAATAATTTGTCTCTATTTTATGTTAATATTTATACTCTGTTTAAAGCTTGACCAAGACATTTGTGAACCTTTTAGTATTTGAACTTGTGATTACACTATAAGTACAATTAGAACCACCAAGTCTATGGGTAGCTAGTAGTGTCTTTTTTTCTAAACATTATATATCTACCGCAATATTTCATATAACTATTTGAATGTGTGTTCCAATATTTGGATTGAGTTGACTAGTTGACTTGATTATATATCTGCATATGCTACTAACCTGCAAGGAAAAAGGAGCGGCTTGAGAGTGGATTGAAAACATTGAAGAGGATGCGTTGAAGTCCTAGCTATGATAGGGAGAACTATTATGGCACTGTGAGACATTCCTGCTACAATGGAGGAACCATCATCTCAAGGAATATAGGAAATAAATCTGCTATATTTTCTCTCAGCGTTTAATATGTTGTTGAAATGGTTATCCAAACTTTATTACATTTTGTCATGGGCTGTTACAATCTCCTTCCTCTATTGCATGATTTAGTTATACCTTATCTATATGCTTTGAATAAACATCAATCCTCTATATAAAGGGATTTGATTGTTAGTTTTTAGTTAGTTGGAAAATATATTGTTGCTACATTTGTATAGCAAAGTTACTCTTTCTAGTTCCATGCATTATTTTCATTATGATGTATCAGTTTCTATAAATATAATGGAGTGATTTTGATTTACATTCTGTGTTAGTAGTTAGTAGAAGCCAACCAAGGGGGGCCCACTTGGGAGGTGGATTAGATTAGAGTAGGTTATAGTTTCTTTCATCATCTACAAAATTTTAAGTAGAAGTTTACTATTTCATTCCTGTAGCATTAAACTCATGTATTTTCCTACAACACTTGCAAGGATAATTATAGTGAATTCTTGGGGTTGATAGAATAGGTTTAAGTTAAGTTTGTATTTTTCAGCATTAAATTCATTAAGTAGTCGTGTGTGTTTACTTTCCTGTAGCAATATCGTAGGTGTCTTTCATGTATTTTTCCTTCCTATAACATAGGTAATATGACTATTTGAGATACTTAGTGCACAAATCATGCTATCCCATTTCAAGTATACATCCCTGGGTTGACAATTTAAATGCACTTCATGATAGGAAAAGTAATCCTTAGTTTGAATACACTATTCCTAGGAGAAGCTTTGACATGATTATTATTACCTATTATGGGGTGGTTCAAAAACTATGTATCCCAATAACTTTCCCAATTGGACACCAATTGCACACTTTTTAGGATTTAACCTAACTTTAAATTGTTCCAATCTTGTAAAGATTTTCTCTAAAATAGGTAGATGGTATTTTATTTCATGTGAATTGGTTAAAATGTCATCCACATAATCTTCAAGAAAGGTGTGCATCATGTCATAGAAAATTGTAGTCATTTCCCTTTGATTGGTAGCTCCAACATTTTTAAGGCCGAAAGGCATGACATTCCAATAAAAGGTACCCCAAGGGAAAGTAAAAATAGTCTTTTCTTGATCTTCAGTTGCTATTTTGATCTGATTATAACCACTAAATCCATCCATTAATGAGAACATGGAGTGTCCAGCTATCAAGTCTAATATAGCATCAATGCTTGGTAATGGAAAATCATCTTTAGGGAAAGCAAGGTTAAGATCTTTAAATTCAGTGCACACTCGGATGGACTTGTCATGTTTAGTCACATGTACAATGTTTGAAATCTATTCCACATAGGCTATGAGTCTTATGAAGCCAACTTTTAGTAACTTCTCTAACTCATCTTTAACCAACAAAGCCACATGAGGATGCATCTTTCTTAAATTTTGTTTAACTAGTTTCACCCTGGGTCTCACATTGAGGTGATGCATTATGAAACTTGGATCTAATCCTGGCATATCCGCATAAGACCATGCAAAATTAATTTTCTTTTCTTGGAAGAATTTGATGAAATTCTTTCTTTCTGTTGCAGTTAAAGATATTGCTAGATGGATGAATTTAGGTTCCAATTACGTGCTAATGTTAAATTTTTCTATTGGTTCAATTAATATGGGAGTTCTTTCCTCTTCATGTTCAGGAAAAGTGTCCAATCTCTCTTCCTTAGGTGCCACAATTGGGTTTTCACCTTCAAAAACATCCTTTATTTTTACTTTTTTTTTGGATCTAGCACTGCCACATGGTGGTTCTCACCACTAGACCATTTTAATTTTTTACTTTTTACTTTTTTCTTGTGGATTGAGAGATTGTACACTTGCTTCCATCATCATGCTTGGGTCAAATGCATTGGTGAAAGATGGTTCAACCACATTGAGGTATTAGGCCATAGAATTATCATTAGGGAAATAAAGTATGTCATTTGGCTCGGTCAAATCCCAATCAATAAGTTCAGGATGGATAAGACTTAAGGACTTGTTAGGTAATCTTTCATTCACGTGATTTAAGGACATGACTTCATTTGAAGGTTCATACATTGTATCATTTAAGTCAATAACATCAGCTTGTTCAATGTGTTCCATAAAATTTGGATCAAAATTATCTTTACTAGAGTCCTCGTGGATTTCCATAGGAAATTTTTTTTGTGGATTAACCTAATGTTTGAATCTCCTCCCCACAATGGTACCCATGGTTCACCTACTCATTATTTTTCACTAGATTCTTGTCCTACATTTGGTACTTGAGAATCATTAGGCACTTGTGTAGAACTCGATCCTTGATCCATATTGGCTTGTTTGCTTGTACTAGCTATATGATCATAGGTATGAATGACATCTATTTCCTTGTCATGACAAGAAGCTTCAGATAAAGAATCCCATTCATATTCACCAAAGTCTTCTTCACTTTCAGATGCTAACATATGTACATGTTCATAGGAAACATGAATATGGCTTGAAGTACTTCCTTTCTCTTGATACCCTATACCTGATTTTTCATCCTTGGATCTCCAAGGAGGTTGAATGGGTTCTAACAAACCTCTTTTTCTTATGCCTAAGGGTCCTCTTCCCTTGTAACCCATCTTTTGCATGATTTGGAATCCTTTTCCATATTGATTAGTTTGAATGTTGACATGTTGAACTCTCTCAATTGGAAAACTTGTACTATCCTCATCTTTGTAAAGCCATTGCAAGACTTCATTGTCTTCTTTCTCTAAGACTGACTGATCACTTTTTCTCGCAAAATGAGAATTATATTTTTCAGGTGGATGAGAACTAGAAGGTTTTCCATGTGTCTTTGGAGAAGTGGGTAAGTCAAATAATGAAATAGAATATTCCCCCACTCCCTTTTGATGTATCTTACATTTTTTTCAAACATGTACATCATTTCACTCATCTTTTGATAATTTTCCTCTTTGGCTTGTTCTCTTTCAACCCTAGAAGGTTTCAAAGTTTCTTCCCTTGGAGTAGTAACTTTTACCGAAAGGTCAATAGAACTTTCACCCTTAAAACTAACCTTCTCTTTTCCCTTAGTCGATGTAGATAAGTTAGTTTCATTGTGCCTTGAGGTAGAAGTAGCATTTAATGTCAAACTAGGACCTTCTTCCTTAGTTTGTTCAATGATTTCACTAGAAATGGCTCCTTCTCTATTGTGGGGAATAAATAGCTCATGTATAGGTTTCACCATGTTAAAATATTGAAAGGGATTTGAGTCTCCTCCAATAGTAATTTCTTCACCCATGTATGGAAATTTGGTACATTGGTGATATGTTGAAGGCACCACTTGCATTTCATGAATCTGTGGCCTTCCTAACAAGATGTTATAGGTTAATTTCATATATAGGACTTGACAAACGATATATTTCTTGATTGGGCCATTTGAATGCGTAAACCCACCATTCCTTTGGAAGACCTCTCCTCTTCATCATAATCTTTAATAGTGATTTTCTTTTTTGGATCAATGGATGATTCAGATAAACCTAAAGCCTTAACTAGACTCAAGGTACAAATATTTAGAATAGCTCCTCCATCAATGAGGACTCTTTTGACATGGCACTTTTAGATAAAGACCTCTATATGCAATGGGAGGTTTTGAGGATGATTTACAAACATTTCTCTTACTCAGAAAATGATAGACAATGAGGTGCAATGAGATGACCCACTATGTTTTGAAACCTTTCTTCCTCCAAGTTTTTAGGAACATTCATTTCCACAAGAGCTTTCTCCAAGATTTCCTTATGATTGGGAGAAAGTTTCAATAGCTCCAAGATGGAAATTTGAGCTGGTGTCTTTTGTAATTGATCCACTAAGCTATAGGGCTTTATTGAAGAAGGTGTTTATTTTGTCAAATTCGTTGCTTGAGTTGGACCAAAAATTTTAGGAGCTCTTCCTTTTAGGGTAATCCTTGATGCTTTCCCCCTAGTGACAACATTAGAAGTCTCTTTTCTAGGTTGTTCCTTCACCACCACAATATTGATAGTATTTTAATGTCCTGATAGGGCATTGATAGTATTATCATAGCTATGGGTAAACTTGACTTTGTTGTTACCCCTTGAATTATTTCCATTGTTGTTAGTATTTGAAGATTTTCATTTCTCATGTTTGAAGAAATGTTTTTTGAAAGTCATGTGATCTTCATTATTTTGGGGTCCTTCCACTTTGATCACTCCATTAGCAATGAGGTCTTGCACCACATGTTTCAATCGCATGCAATCATTTGTCTTATGTCCCCTATTCTGATGGTATTCACAATGGTTTGAATCACTCCACCATGATGGTTCCACTTGTGGTGCATAGTAATGAGCTTTAGGTAAGTCAATAATATTATTCACAATGAGATTCATTAACGCATTTTCAAGAGGTTCACCCAAGAGTGTGAATTTCCTTCTAGGAGATGGAGAAAAGAAGGGTTTAGGCTTGCTAACCTCTTGATTATTCCCAAAAATGTTGTTGTTATTGAAGGGAACGTTAGGTGCTTGATTCGTATTGTTAGCTTGGTTAGATCCTTGTGTGAGATTGAATGGAGTGCCTTTCAAGTTGTTTGCTTCCACAACTCCATCATTGACCACACCCTTGTTAGTATTCTTGATCCAAAACTGATTTTTATTAGGAGGAGCTCTTTTATTTTTGTTGTTAGAAGTGTTACTATCATTAGAATTTTTGTTGTCCTTGTAGAGTTTGATTTATCCACTTTTCAATAACACTTACTCCATTGTGACTCCATTTTTTATTAGTTCTTGGAAAGAACACAAACATTGTAACCTCAAGTGATAGTTCATTTCCGTATTCAAGCTATTGATGAAAATATCCATTTTTTCCTTTTTAGGAACACTTCTAGGGTATCTAGAAAACATCACTCTCCATATTTTTTAGGAAAAGTAAGAACCCTTCTCCATCACATTGTTTTGTATTACATAAGTTACTCATTTTGACTTTGTGTTTAATGTTATAGGAATAGTGTGTCACAAATTTGGAAGCCAATTCTTCTAAAGTGCGAATACCAGAGGGTAGTTTGGAAAAGCACTCCATCGCCATTCCTCCAAGGCTTCTTGGAAATAATATCATTAAATAATTTGTTTCATGCATGAACTCCAAGCTCAATGCACAAAATTCCCATAGGTGATCTTGTGGATCAGATGCCCCCTCATATTTATCATACTTGGGAAAAACTGCATTACTAGGGAATGGCACCATAATTAGGGTTTTATCAAATGGAAAAGGACATAATTCTTTGATTGAAAAGGGTTTAGGAACCCTCATTTGTTTCATGTTGTCCAACTGCATTTGAAATAACATAAATTATTTGTTCATGATATCGATGGGATTAGTGTCATCATCTCTTGATTTCAATTTATCCACATCATAATCATGGGGAATTTTTGTCCCCTCTTGTGCTAGGTCGAGGAAGTACTTCTCCCTATCTCTTTCTAAAACTTTCTCCATGAGTTTCATGAAGAATGGGCTTTGCACTGCTTCATTTACTTTTTCCTCGGTAGCCTCCTCATCTTGAGGTTCATTATTGCCTCCATTGTTGTCCACCCCTTGGTTATTAGGGTCAATTCCTCCTTCATCATCCCCATTATTATTAACCTCTACATTTTCACTATTTTTTATTATTATTGGTGTCCTTCTTGACAAGATTAATAAGATTGGGATTCATATTAACAAAAGGAAAAGACATCCTATTTGGTTCCACCTCTTTTGTTGGTTCAACTGTTTGTTGTGTGGAGCAAAAGGTATCACTTGGGAAATGAATTTCTTTCCTTAGATATGTACCGTCAGATTGCAAGGTGGGATTTATGTAGTGGGATCTAGTGAAAGCTGATATTAGCATGAATCAAATATTTCTTGGCTTATCCCTTCAATCAATCCCTAAAAAATGATTTTGAATAGTCCAAATGTGAGGGATTTTGATTAATGCAAAATGATACATAGGTAGAAATTCCAAAAGGGTATCCAATTATGAATTTAAAATTTTTCCAAACCCTCAAGAAATGCCCCCCATTTTGTTGTCTCAGTCTGTATGTGTTATTTTACTATTGGTATGCAACACTTGATAGTAGTTTATGTGCTCACTGGAATGATGGTACATGTAACTTTGAAACATAGCACGCATCATTTAATTATTCATATGCGATAATTTGATGTTGTATGTGGCACTTGGTAGATGAACACGTGCAATTTAAAAATTGGTACATACCACTTTAATTTTTTAAGTGTCATAGAACTATTGGTACGCATGACAAGAATGATGGTAAGAATCACTTCACCGAAAAAAGTTATTTGTCACTGTATGATGGATTTTTTTAAAAAATTTAAATTTTGTGATCAGATTTCTAGGATTCTTTTTTGTTTAAAAATGTAGGTAAACCACATAGAGTGCATGTGTTGTGGGTCCAAAAAATACACCCCATTTTGGTCCTCTAACCATGGGGACCTCCCCTTCTTTTTTGGTCTTTTAAGTCGGCCTCTCTCCCTATTCCTTGAACTGGGGATCTTGAGGAGACTATTGAGAAGACAATGCATTTTTGTCCTTTTTTGCCTTTTGGCATTTTGGAGGACCCTGAGTCCTCCAAAACACTGAGATGGCCGAAAGGCCGAACCTAGCCCTTTCAGTGTTTCAGCCTCAGAAACCCCGAAAGGACTGAAGAGTCCAACTTTTGGACCTTTTAGCATTTCAAACCCCAAAACACTAAAAGGGGGAATGAGGTCACCCGATGTTCAGTGTTTTGGCTGCCAAAATGCCAAAACCAGGTGATGTCACCCCCGCGGTCTACTTAAACGGCCTGAGCCCTAAGTTGTTTTCACTTTTCCTTCTTCATTTCTTGTGTCTTTTTCTCCCATGTACTCGCCGCTCTAGCTCGCCTCCTTGATTGGATGTGCCACTCACTCCCCACCCTCAGTTCTTGTTCTTCTCGTCTCCCCTCCTTGCATTTGACAGATAGGGTTTTTTATTTTTTCCTTGTTTCTTAGTTTTCAATCATGCTCAGGTCTTGTCTTCTATCGAGTCTTGTGCCTCCCCAAAACCATAGGGTTTGTGCCCTTGGGCTTGCAGGGGAGGAACTCTTTTTTGTAGTTCTTCCCTTTTTTTTTCCCTTAGGGTTTCTGTGTCATGACCTAGTCATTGGTTTTTGGCCTCTAATAGGCCGAAAACTATCTATCCCTTCGAGCCGACACCAAGTGCCTTTCAACTTTTTAGAGGTGTCGGCGCTTCAAACCCTTGAAATGTTCAAAACCCCTGAAATGACTAAAAAAGATGAACCTCCAAGTGAACAAGCATCCTTTTAGTTGTTTTGGACTTTCAAAGTCCCACATCTTGGACAAATTTTTGCACATCAAAATCCTGAAAAGGCTTGTTCCTGGGACTTCTATTTTTCGCACTTTTGGCATTTTCAGACACTAACATTTTCTTCGGCATCCGAAAGTCTTAAAGGGCCGAAAGAGAAAAAAATTGCATTTTTAACTTCATGGGAACCTTCCACTTCTATTTTCCTAGATTAATCACTTTTCTTCCCTATTTTTTGTAGTTTCCTTTCAATAAAAATATTGATACTTGCACTTTTCTCATAGGAACGCCTGAGAAACAAACAACATCCCTGATGAAGTACCTATACAAGGGGAATCACCCCCCTTCAAAGATTGAGAACAAACATATTGAGATTACAGACATTGACATTAGGAAAGTAGACTGGGATGAGAACCTGATAAGATGTTCCCAACTAGAAGGAAGATTCAAGGATTGCACCTCACTAATCCTATCAGGCCTAGTTAATGCAGTAGCTCACCTAGTCATTGTCTCCTCATCTAAGTTGATCATGACCCTAGAAAACTACTACATTCTAGATGCAAGGGTGGTCAGAAACACAAAAGGTCAGGTGGTGCTAGACATAAGGCTAGACATCATAGAAGAGGTCTTCCACCTCCATAAGGGCATAGACAAGTTCTATGACTTATTCATTGAAAAGGGCCTTAGGTGGTTCTAAATCAAAGCTGAAGAGGCGTACAAGATTGAAAATAACAACTACCTCAAGAAACCTCTTGCAAAGAACAAACTAGATAAGATAGACCTCAGGAGGGGGTATTTAAAACATGACATCTAGGCAGTAGTGACACTACTAAGTAGAGTGTATGGACTACCTCAATCCATCCAACTCAAGGATTGTATGATCCTCCTGATAGAGAAGATCAAAGGCCGTAAGGCTAGGTTTGATTGGGGCACCATTATTAGTGAAAGATTGGATGAGCAATTGAATGCAGTGAAACACAATCCAACATTCTATGTGTACATATATAGTGTACTGATTGGCCACACGGGCAGACTATCTAGGACTAGTGAAAAGGGGAAACATCAATGATCAAAATGCATGGCCCCATATTGTATATCCAAAGCTGGTGAAAAGGGAAAACATACCAGAAGATAGCCTAGATTATATGATAGTGAATGATACTTTCGTATTCACAATCATACGGTCTATTGAAGGTGATTTTGCAAAGAGAATGTCAGAGGAAGAATTTGCCAAGGTAAGGGCCATTGGGGCCTAATACGTACAATTTGGGATGCTTATATACATCCGGGTGGCAAGGTCTACTTTGAAACCAAAGAATTTTCCCAGGTACCCATCTAACTAGGTAATTATTCTAGAAATGGCTAGGCATCTTGCAGATGCTTATGAACACATAAAGAACAAGAAGAAGCATTGTTGGGACTTCCCTATTCTTCTGGTCCCATACACTCTCCAAGACATGAAGGTTTGCAGATCCTTGGCCTTCGAGTGGGATGAGTGTCCACTTTAGCTATAAAAAATAGTCTTACCTAGATTTGACTCTATAGGCATATACAGTCATATCATTGGCAAGTTCTATGTCCATGAACCCCAGCTAGAAGATCATTGGATAAACTATATGGATGATCATGAGGTAAGGATTAGGGACTACTGCAGGATATCCCTTGCACTAGTAGAAGAGGCCTTAAAGATTAGTATTTTGGTGTAGTTTTGGGATAAAGATTCAGATAGGGTGCTAGAGTTAATTTACACTAAGGACAAAATATACAATAGGCCCATCATGAATGCAGAAATTGATAAGGATGAGAATGATGATATTGAATTTTGAGCTAGGCACATGATTTGAACAATAGAAACATAGTTTAAGAGGCCTTATAAGATGGATCCAATCCTTGTGAATACATTGATGGATACGATGCCCCAGTATAAGAAGGCCCCACCTCAGAAACCAAAGATAGCATATGGCCATGAATGTACAGTAGAGTATGGTTCAAATCCAAGGCATAAGGATCCCAAAACTAGGATGACTAGACAAATATATCCTCTAGTGGGGTCATCATGGGGCCCACAAGATGAAGGCCCTTCCACTTTTGACCAATCTCCCCTGCCACCAAAATAGGGAATAAAATGTATAAAAGGAGGAGCACTTCTACATCTCTACATCTAGAAACCTTACAAGAGGAGCCAAAATAAGAGGAAGATGTACCTCTAGTTAAAAGGACAAGATCTTAGAAGAGGAAAGAAAAGGAGATTTCCAGAAAACACATAGAGGATCCTAAAGAGTAGGACAATCCTCTAGATGCCTTAGGCTTAGATGAGTTCTAGATATCTAATTTTGAAGGCCTAGAAGGCTTTGTAGAATAAAAATAAGATACACCTGAGTCAACAATAAGATTTGACATGGGAGCTCCAAAAATTATCCATCCACATGTGATCCTCACTCCACCTACAACCCAGTTCACCAATCCCACACTAAACATGCCAATCATAGGGATAAGCTCAAACACAGGCCAAGGGCCTAAAACTCAAGATGCCACATCAACTCAGAAAATAATAGGGGATAAATCCATAGGAGAAAGTTCAACTTCTACTCCACCACCGCACATTCCTGCTCCACCAACCTCTCTCCTACCTCTAATTCCTACTCCACGACCTTCTCTCCCAACTCCAATGCCAACTCCACCCCCTTCAACTTCAGCACTCCCACCTCCCATTTTGACTCTTCCTAATCCTACTTTTCCACTCGCAATGCCAACACCTACTCCAACACCATCAGTCCCTCTACCTTGCTTCATCTTGACTCCCCAGGGGTCTGTAAGCATAGAAGTTGTGTCACCCTTCAAAAACACACTGGAGGCCATGAATGGCCTTAATGTAGAAGTATTTATCAGCTCCTCAGGGGATGAAGGCCAAGATAAGGATGGCCAAGATAGGGTAGAAGAAGAAGAGAAGAGAGAAGAAGAAAGGGAAGAAGGGGAAGGTCATGGAGAAAAAATGAATGAGGAAGAAGGTGAGAAAGATAGGGAACAAGATAAAGAGTTAGGGGAGGAGGTAAACCAAAGATCACAATACTTGGCTTCAATCCTCCACATTGCCCCATAAGAGCTAGTCACCACCTTTAGTAAACCTACTTGCTTTACTAAAGAGATTCAACCTCAAAGGAGAACATACACTGATTAAGAGGAAGGAGGAGACACAAGTATGGCATCCTTGTGATAAGCCTTTCATCAAAAAGAGGCCAATATACCAGCAAGAACCATATCTTATGTCACCCAAGACACTAGGGGTCACTAGAAGGCACAAGTAGTAGTTCCTTCAATTATTACCTCTCAAGCATAGGTGACCCCCAAACATTATACACTTGAGGAGGTAGACTTGGGTTAGCCCACCAGGGAAGGGAGTAAGACATTAGAAACTCTAGGTTTGAAGCATGCTTTAGGATTTATGAGAAAATATGAAGAGACCATCAAGTCCTTAATAGAGAAAAATGAGGATCTAAAGAAATTCATTCATAAGATGATGGGTCCTGGTGGTACCCTAAATTTTGATAATTTAGAAGTCCCAATCCATTATTAAGAAACATGTTTCTCCATAAAAAAAATATCAAAGGAAGGAAGATTTATGACACAAATAAATAGAACTAACTAATCGAAGCCTTTAGAAAATGCTAGAATTTAGACCTGCTACAAAGATGATTTTGACAGAAGATAAAGATGGTCAAATTTTAAAAATCTAAAAAAGACCCAGTTCAAAAAATCAAATTTCATATCTCCAGCAGAAATATTATCTTTTCATGAGGTGTTTTGGATTTTTGACCAAATCCAAATCTGAAAGTTAGGTAGTTATTTTTTAGTTAGTTTATTGTTTTTTCAAAATAATTTGTAGTAAGAGTTGTGTCTTTTCACCCTAAAAAGGTGTGAAAGCCACTCAAACACATATATATACATAATGTAAAATATAAAGAGAGGGAATACAAAATAATACAATTTCACATCTTTGGATATTTTTTAATCAACAAGTATAACATGGACCTGGATGTACTATTTTTTCAAAATCAATAAAGATAAGTCCTTTTCTTTCACATGTGTAATAGTTTCATTATCATTTTACAATTAGTCCCTCGGATAAACC
>MU227378.1:1358158-1375117 GCA_018584345.1 Thuja plicata | reverse complement strand
AATTTGTTTTAGGTTGCATGTACATTCCATAACACCTTTGAAGTGATAAGTTTTCTTGTAAAACTATCTCTGAGGTTGAACATAAGATTGGAATGATCTTGACTCTATTGCCCATGGTAGAATAATGAATTGGTCTAATCATTATTTGGATTATAGTTATTTAGTTCATTATTTATAATTTTGTGATATCTTATCTATCTATTCATTTCAAATTACATACACATTTACTAAACATTCTTTCAATTACTCAAAGTATTTCAGTTTATAGTTCACGATATATTGCTTTCTATTAGATTTATTTCAAGTTCCTTGCCATACTTGAGAGAGAAGGTTGAAGTGCTCCTTATCTGCAATAAAAATCCTTGTAACTTGAAGGATAAGTCAAGGTATAGGCCTACTAGCCTTGGTTTTGCAAAGCCAGAATTACAGAAGTTCCAACCTTGCCTTGGTTGTGACTTGTTAATTGGCCAAATCACTTGGGTTTCCAAGCATTGGATTGCCAAGTCCATAGAAAATCCAATCTATTGATTTGAGCACCAACAGATTGGTGACTCTGCTGGGGAATCGTTCAAAATAATTTTTTTGTATTTTACCTAGAAGCTTTGGCGATATATTTAAGACTTTACTGGGAGAAAAGAACTCAGAAGATAGTAAGTATTTTCCTTCTGATAAGAAGGTTGCGACTCTATTGAACAAAGCATTTTAGTCAGTGACTCTACTAAGGGAGAAGACTCAGAAGGAGATGGTAGATTCTTTTTCAAATGTATCCATCATTTCAAAGAAAGCCTTTTATTCCAGATGGTATCAGGCCATTGGATCTTAGGAGATTTCAATGCATCCCAAATAAGTTATCCCCTAAAATTTCACAACTTCTACCAAAGTTCCATGGAGAATGGGATGAATCAACACTACAACACTTGGATGCATTTAATACATTCATAGAAGATTATGAGGTTTCTACAAAGGATCAGGTGATGAGGTTATTTGTCAGTACTAAAAGATAATTCCAAACAAGTATATGAATCACTACCCACACAATCCATCTCATCACAGAGACAGTTTGAGCAGTGATTTCTTGATATGTTACATGATGCCAGTGATGAAGAAGAAAACATGTGTTATGAAATAGACATGTGCTATGAATAGGAAAGAGAGCCAAATTATATTTTGGAGGAAGAATATTACATGTCCCCTTTGGATATATTCTTTAGTTTGTAAAGATATAAAGGTGAACCTGTACTACATTCATTCATGAGAATCATAAAGATCTATCAAGAAATACCTTCAGATATCAGGCATATGGGAAGGGAATTAATGGATAAACTTTGTGAGTTAGTAATCTACCATGATTCTCAACTATTAGTTTTTCTTGAGAAAATATGTGAGGTATTGAGGAAAGAAAATAATGATGACATAGAGGAATAAATTTTGGATCAGGTTGAAGAAGAATCTATACATGATGAGATGTGTATGGAAACAGGTATTAATGACCATGAGGAAGAAGATATTCTTAGTACAGAAGAAATCTCATATTTACTAGACATTGAATATCAAAAACATGTTGAGAAGAGTGGTCAAAATTTTTCTCAATGCACCATGATAAGCAACTTGATGGATTAGTACATACTCAGGGGGTACTAGATGAAGAAGATAATAAATTTTGGGAATCAAATAATGGAGATGAAATAGAACAACATACAACATATGAAAACAAAGAAGTATCAGATGAGAGATCTCATGGAGATATTCCCAAGTTCTCTATATCCTTGATTCCATTATTTGAAGAATATTTTCTATGCAATCAAGTCCATCAACATCATGATAAAGATAGTGGGCCTGGTGATCATTTTGAAGATGATGGAGCTCAAAATATGTACGGGGAAGTGTATTCAGAAAGTGAGACGTGCATTATTTCATCCTATGAGCAGAAGTTGTATCAAACATGTGAAGATGAGATGGAATCAAACAGAAATAATCAAGAGAATGTGTTGAAGATTAGTTCTAAAAATTATCCGAGTATCCTATCTGATCAAATTCTTGATAAGAAGGAAGTTCCTGCATGTGATTTATCTCCAAATCCTTTTTGTGAAGAGAAACAACATCTTGAGTATAGGGAAGATTGTGTACATAAAGGAATCCAAGTAGAAGGGCTTAATCTAGTTACTTGTAGGGTTGATAAAATGCATGAGGATATTCTATTTAGCAAGGACTACAGTGCACCTGCTAGTTTTTCTAAGGGTAAACAAAGTCAAAGTGTGCTAATAAAGCAATGAATGTTGTCCATGAGAATGGTAGCGTCATATTCAGGAGATCCAAAGTATTACATGATCAAAATTATGTGTTTGATAGAGGAAAGTAGCAGTGTTCAATTTTTTTGGGGGGTGACTTGGGGCCACCCAATTTCACTTTGCATTAGATTAGGTGTGGATACTTGGTCTGCTTCTCCAGAGATACCTAGAATCTTGCTATGCACAGAGGGAGCATATGTCTCTAGAAAGAGCCACTAGTGGTACCCTAAATTTTGATAATTTAGAAGTCCCAATACATTATTAAGAAGCATTTTTCTCCATAAAAAAAAGATCAAAGGAAGGAAGCTTTATGACACAAATAAATAGAACTAACTAATCGAAGCCTTTAGAAAATGCTAGAATTTAGACCTGGTACAAAGATGATTTTGACAGAGGATAAAGATGGTCAAATTTTAAAAATCTAAAAAAGACCCAGTTCGGAAAATCAAATTTCATATCTCCAACATAAATATTATCTTTTCACGAGGTGTTTTGGATTTTTGACCAAAGCCAAATCCAAAAGTTAGGTAGTTATTATTTAGTTAGTTTATTGTTTTTTCAAAATAATTTGTAATAAGAGTTGTGTCTTTTCACCCTAAAAAGGTGTGAAAGCCACTCAAACACATATATATACATAATGTAAAATGTAAAGAGAGGGAATACAAAATAATACAATTTCACATATTTGGATAGTTTTTAATCAACAAGTATAACATGGACCTGGATGTACTATTTTTTCAAAATCAATAAAGATAAGTCCTTTTCTTTCACATGTGTAATAGTTTCATTATCATTTTACAATTAGTCCCTCGGATAAACCAATAGAACTTCTTCAAAGTGATAGTTTGATGTACATGCTTCCTGATTTGATTCATAGTCTATATTTTCAATTGGTTTTCTCATTTTGCATGGTTAAATTTCATTGATTGAGGCCTTAGTCAATTGATCTGTCATCTGAGAAGTATTATCCATTTGAAATATTTCTGAATTTGTTTTAGGTTGCATGTACATTCCATAACACCTTTGAAGTGATAAGTTTTCTTGTAAAACTGTCTCTGAGGTTGAACATAAGATTGGAATGATCTTGACTCTATTGCCCGTGGTAGAATAAGGCACTGGTCTAATCATTATTTGGATTATAGTTATTCAATTCATTGTTTATAATTTTGTGATATCTTATCTATCTATTCATTTCAAATTACATACACATTTACTAAACATTCTTTCAATTACTTAAAGTATTTCAGTTTACAGTTCACGATATATTGCTTTCTATTAGATTTATTTCAAGTTCCTTTCCATACTTGAGAGAGAAGGTTGAAGTGCTCCTTATCTACTATAAAAAGCCTTGTAACTTGAAGGATAAGTCAAGGTATAGGCCTACCAGCCTTGGTTTTGCAGAGCTAGAATTGCAGAAGTTTCAACCTTACCTTGGTTGTGACTTGTTAGTTGGCCAAATCACTTGGGTTTCCAAGCATTGGATTGCCAAGTCCATAGAAAATCCAATCTATTGATTTGAGCACCAATAGGTCCCATTGACCCAAGTTTCCTGAAAGATGCATTATAGGTCATCTTAGAGAAAAGGACCACTCCTGATTTACTGGCACGTATGACCCCTTCCTTCATCCAAGAAAGTGTAGATTGGAAGAACAATTTTGAGTAGTACAGGGAAGGGGTTATTAGACTAGTGTTTAAGCCTTACAGAGTCATCTTGATTGAAACTACAAATTTGATAAACCAAATTGAGAGTGAAGATGGCTTAGAATCAAAGATAACCAAATGGCAAACTGCCCTCCAAGACCTAAAGATAATTAAGAAGCAATGTTTCTAGATCCTAGTAAAGATATATGAGGGTGAAGAAATAGATAACTTTGAAACATGGATCAAGTGCATGACCATGAAAATAAAGGTTTTCAAAGAGTTGCTAGCCCGCATAATGGAAAAACATAAGGAATTCATGGAATGGGTAGGCCAAATAGATGGTTTCTTCACAAGGATTGGTCTGAACTTATATCGGGACCATGATAAACAAATATTGTGTCCAGTGAAAGAGGTGGTGTAAAAGTTCAGAGACATCATGGCAGGTGTTAGAACCAAAGAGGCCTTTCATTAGTTGTTCTACTAAAAGGAATACATGCAGAGAATGTCAGAGCACGAAGAAGAAATCAAGTTCTTTGCTTCTAAATTTACCATCTTTAGAGAGAAGCAAGAATGAAGGGTCTACAAAGTGAAGAGGAAAGAGATAAACTATGAAGAAGTTCAAGATATAGTACAAAAGCTCCAAGATTCACATCTGAAAGTGTTTCCCAACTAAGGCCTCGGATCCATTTAGCCATTTTTGCAGAAGGAAGTTTTTTCAGACTTAGCCATTTTCCAAAAGGCTAAAATTTGGTCTTTCGGTCTTTTGGCCTTTTTGGCCCTACAAAAATTTTGTCCTTTCAGCCTCCAAAAGGGCCAAAAATTTTGGGTCTCTAGTTTTTGGGTTCTAACACTTAGCACTTTTTGGCACTTGAAAACTTCAAAGCAGAGGCCAGGGTCTAAATTTCTAGGTCTTTCCAGTGAGGTCACTTTTTTCATGGAAGTTGAACTCTAGATTAGATGGGTGCCTAACTAGAGTTCATTTTTGAAGGACTAAGGGTCCCCTATAAGTTCCCACTGCAAAGAAAACAATAGATGAATATTCCAAGGGAGAACTCCAAGATCAAGGAGAAGACTTCAGTTGCCAGAGAAACCCCATCTTCTTTCTCTCTCTTTTCTTGATGAGTTTGATCCCTCTTGCATGGAAAAACTTATTGTAAATGAATTAAAAATGCATGAAAGTTGTTTAGTATCTGTTAGCAATAGTTTCCTTTCAGCAAAGTTTTAGGTTTAGCTTATTTTTCTTAAATTTAGAGTCTTTGATGCCCTAATTTCAGCATTTAGAGTTTGTAGACCGAGACTCTATATATTGTAATCAAAAGCAATGTAATAGGGTCAGATTCCTAATGCAATAAAATCTACAATTGGTTCTTGGTTTGTGGTGTGATATTTTCTGCTATCTATGTGAAAGTGATGAATGTGTGCATGCTTGTCCATTATTTTCAAAGAGCCAATTGTTTATTGTGTTTTGAATCTATGTTTCTATTAGTTGGAGTTTTTTGTTAGCTATCTACCTTGTTTTGAGGAATGCATGGAAAAGATGATCTATTGGGCTTAACAATAAATTTGTCTTGTGTGTGCATGCATCTTGGTGGCTTCATGATTTGATAGGTTTCAAAAATCTTGCACGAGTGAATACATTTTCTCTCAAAATGATTTCATCCATCGAGTATAGAATTGTGACATCATCTGATTATACTTCATGGTTTTGTTCCAAATCTTTCCATCATTCAATTTGCAAGGGAAGATTGACAACGGTTTATGTCCTTTAGGATTTCACTTTCAGCAAGTTATTTCATTTCTTGTTACCTTACTCCTATAAATTTTGTCGTAAATCTGAAAGTAATTGTCTTTAGAAAACATAAAATTGCATCTTTAGTTAAAACATGAATCTTTGATAAGTCAAAAAAAAAAACCAAAATTTACTAAAGTTGTTTTTCAATTTGATGTCTTGAACGTACCATCAAAGGCCTCCTTGTGAACATTCACATTTATCTTCAACTGAGTAACCAAGCAGGTTGTACCATTACCCTAGAGAACCTTGGGAATAACTTCGTTATTATTTCAAAAGAGGAAATTGAATCTCGAGATCCTATCCATTGACTTGTGTAAAAACAATGCTCAATAGTATGTTCTTGGATGTTTTCATGGGTCTTGACAAGCAAAACTTAAAAACAAGCTACCTAAGGTCAATTTTGGCTCTTATCAGGGCTTTAAGAGGTAGGCTTGCTACTTAACTAGGTTTTAATGTAATTCCATTCAAAAAAATGATGAGTCTCTTATACCCTTATTACAAGGGCCTCCCACACATATAAAGATACAATTTTGTACAATCTCAAAGGACTAATAGAGGAGGTGAAGAATCTTAACACTTATTTTTCACTCGCCCTTTTTAGGATAGATGTGTTTATACTATAGTAGGTCAGATTTTATCATGGCCAAAGTGATTGTCTCCCACTTGGTTCATTCCATTTCACCATCCTTATAAGGATGTACTTAGGAGGAAGGCCCTCTATATCTCTAACATGTTCATATTAAAGCAATAAATGAATCAAATAGGTAGGTTTAGGAGTTTGATTCACTCAAAGAGTGAAGACCATATCCCTACTACATTCTTCTGTTCCAAACACGTTTAACAAATGTGAATTCCAACCTCTTGACAAGTAGGTTTTAAAAATAAAATGTTTGGTTCATTCCTTAGCCTTTCTTTCTATCCCCAAATCTGACATGTTTGACATTTTTATCAACTACAAGAGTTTGAGAGCATAGGCCTAATGTCTTTTTTTTTGTGAACAATAATAGGCTGCTAATTAGACTAATTTTGGAAAGTGAATGCCACAATTTAAGAAAAATGAAAGCTTGTTAATAAAAATACCTCTTTATGTAGCTATAAAAGTCTAGGCACATTTTTGAGTGTTTTTCTTTCTTTTTAACTCACCTAGTGGCGATCGTTCACTCTCCTTCTCCTCCAACAAAGTTAGTCAATACAACCAACACAATGAAGGAAAAGCAAAGAAATTGAAAAGACAAAATTGAAGGATCCTCTCTAAATTTGAAAATTCCTTAAAGATCCTAACAAATTTAATCTTAATTCAATGTACAAAACTTGATTTTATAAGCTTTAACAATTTTGACAAAATGCTCAAAAATCTTCTCTTCTCCTAAGCTTTCCAAAATGGAAAAATTGTGAATTTATTTTGCATGCTTGGTAAGGATTCTTACCTCTTTGTTCTCTTTGAAAACTCTCTACTCTGGTTTTTTTACTTTTAGATGTCTGCTCATCTGCAAATCAGAAAACACAGAGTATTAATTTTCTGATTTTAAAAATCTCCAAATTGAAAAATACCGAGAGAACTACACATCATTTAACAGCTAATACGTGACACTTTACTTCTTTTTAAGCAGTATTTTAAAGTATTGTACGCGGAATTGTACAAATTAATATGGGATACTTAACACAGATCGGACATAAAGTAACTTTAGAATGCATATAAACATAACAGAAAGTGCGTAATAGGAAAGGTTGCACGCGGTAAAAGAAAGATGACAAGTGTGATTTGACTATTTAAACACGTGACTTCACTGTCAAAGGCGTGACTTTTGGCTTGGTACGTGATGAAATAATGATTTGAAGGCATGGCCTTGCTATTTGTATGCATGAACATTTACCTCATAGGCGTCGGTTTACCTACAAACTACAAAATGTAACAAGAAGAGACACAAAAACATACAAATTAAGATGAAAAATAGAAATTAGAGGCCTAAAGCCCCACGGTGGGTGACATTTGTGTATATATAAAGTATACCTTCATGAATTTTTTTTGAAATCTATCAATTCTATGGAAAGATAATCTAAATTTAATCAAAGAATTGACAAATAATCAAGAAGCATTCCATGACTCTCTAACTAAGCATGCTAATGAAGCTCTCAACCTTAATCTCCATTAGTGACAGTCTTAGAATGAGAAATGATGCTTGATAATGCCTAATCTACCTCTCAAATTCTCAAATTTCCATGCAATACATTCAATTTTTCTCTCAAATTACACTATTATGCTCACAAATGCTATGATCTCAAATAATTTCTCTATAGTGTAGATGCAATTTCTCATGAATATCTAGGATTCTTAATACTCTAAAAATGCTTGGTATTTATAGGATTTCCCAAGGGTAGGGGGTAGAGTTCAATTGATCATTCTCAAAGCTTGGTTGAGTTGAAGGCTTTCAAATGGTTTCAAATGGAGAGACCATTTAAATGGTGGTCTCAAAGGTTGGGACAAAGAGACAAATTGAGTGGTGAGGATGTTTAAAGGATTAAATGAGTGATCAAGATTGAAAAGTTTGGAGTGATCTATGTTCTTTCAATCCTTTATTCTCATTGGCTAGTCAAATTCTTGTCTCCTTTGTTTAAATAAATAAGGATTTAATCAATTAAATTAATTAATTAAATTAGTCATGTAAGGGAATAGGTTGATTTTGATTTTTTATTTAAACTTTACAATTAATTGATTAAATCAATTACATAGTTTTGATTAATCCCTTTTAGGCTTAGATTTAATTAATTGATATATTTATTAATTGATCCTTTGATTTTGATGTGATTCAGTCCCTTTTGATTTGATAAATTTCCATTTGATTTGAGTAAGTACACCTAACAAAATTTAGGTGTCTACACAAATATAAACACCTCTGAAGATGTTTTGATGTTGATTCAAACTTCTTTCCACCAAATTTTGGAATGCATATGATTAGGGTATCCAGAGCTACCCTCAAAGTTTATGTGCTTGTACATTTTCATGCTAAAACTTTTCCTCATATTACACAATTGGGGTTGATTACGTGATATAGTTGCACAAGGAACCATATTAGGATACAAAAATTTCTCATACATCTTGAACCAACAATCTTACAAACCTTTTAACATCAAGAGACCTTACAGTTGCAACATATATACATGACTTATAACCATAAATGCTAAGATCTCTTTAATTGAACATGAAACTTGAAAGACACACACACTTCTCCTCATACAAAAGATGTAATTAAAAACATGAGAATCATACGGAAACACTATTATTTCTCTATTTTGGTGCTAGATTTCGCCTATAAGAGAACATTTCCATTCCAAAAAAAATTTGTAACAACAATCCATCATTTTCCTTGGCTGAAAACCTTGTAGATCTGAAATCATCTTTGAATTTTTCAGGTTTTTTCTATTAGAGATTCACCACCTCCTTTGTAGAATAATATATCTTCAAGAACATGATGATTATTTAATATTTGTATGCTTTTGGGTCCTTCCATTAGAAAAGCCACACTTTAACTTCCTATTTTCTCCTACAAAATTCTAGATCTGACAAGTTTGTTATTCTAAAAATGGCTTATAGTGTACATAGCACCTAAATGCTTCCTCAACCATATTTGGTAATAATTTTGATGTCTAGGGTGTATTTAGTCAACAAGAGTGAATTTTGACAATTAATACCATGGATTCTAGGGTAATATCAACAAAAGTTCTACATCTCTATTCCCAGTAGACTTGGAAAAACATGTTCGACAAACAAATTTCAAAGCTCAATGTTTTTGGCAGTGACAATTAATCTTTGAAAATTTTCACTATGAACATGATCCTTTTGCTTCTCTTCTTCTAAAACTTCATTTACTCTTCCATACTTATCATAACTAGTCTTATTCTCCCACACTAATGAACTTAACCATGAGATAATATCTTCTTGTTTATTTTAAGGCCAATTCAAGTCAGGTTGAAATAAAAGGGCAAGACCATTACCAGGGAGAACCATCTTGTATCATATTTTCATAAAAAATATAGGTGAGAGAAAAAAACTCACAAAAAATTTCAACCTAGACACCCTAAACCATTCTCATCAAACATCTGTGTAAATCCCAGAAGAGTCACCATTTTGTTGGTTCCTCCAACTGACATCTTAAAAAATCCTAAGAATTTTCTCTTTTATGTCAATGGAGATCTAAGACTAGTGGCCAAAAAATTGAGAATCCCTTATAAATAAGGAATATCTCCCTCTCTTTGGGCTCTGCAAGACCTAGGTGAGTGCACCTTTTCAAAAATACCCAAATTATGTAACACTTACAGTTAAATATAGCACACAACAAATAGCTCTCAGCTAATAGAAAATAAGAATACATTTGCATCTCATTAGAATTGGCTCTATTCTTAGTACATTATTAGACATAGCTGTGAGATATGACCTAAATTCAAGTATATATCTATAATAAAAAACTAAAAAATGATTTGATTTTTTATAGGCTAGTTACTAAAAGTATGAACATTGAAGACCAATGCCTTATATCCATGGTAACAAAGTCATATGAAAAATGAGCCAAACAACAGTTATGCATAATATTCTAAATTCCAATGCATTATATAAAAACTCAAGTACATCTGACCATACATCATTCTTATGGAATCACTACCACTCTCTTGAATTTAATCTTTTCTTGGAAAGGAACCAAGTCTATACATTACATAGCAATAATAAATTCATGATGAAAATATCAGTTTGTCCTTGAAAGACCATATCATATAACATGAATAAAATGATACAAGAGAGGAAACATGGTAATATTTTCATTAATTCTACTCAATACACAACATTACAATCCACTTGAACATGACTTTTTGAAACCACTTCAACAATTATATATTCATTTAAGCCTACCTAGTACAAAATAAATGGAAAATTTATGAACTTATGAACCCCTAAAACATGGCCTTGGTATTCCTTTTATAGACATAAGGGTTGGAACAATCTACAAGCCAATCCAATACATTTCATTCCTAACTGCCACTAGCCATTCATAGAGAAAGTATTCCTAAAAAGAATTGTTATCTTTAATTTTGTCTTGTAGTGAAACTTGTTCAGCTAGCATGAAGGAGAACCCAAATGTAAAGTGCTTCCAATGAACCAACCAAGCTTGTGAGTCATGCCACCATCGTAATGATGTAGTTATTGATGCATAAAAAATTAGGATGCAAGATTATCATGATCTCCCCCCTTAGGGGAGAACTTTGAGACTTTTTATTAAGGGAAAATAGATGACTCCATAATCCCATCTTCTATGACAATAGCCAACTTTCACTCTGCATCCTACCACTTAGGGATAATTGGAGTGATATCCAAAGGGGATAGAATTATTTACAAGCCATAGTAAATACATGCAACTGTGCCTAGAAATTTTAAAATCCCTATGGCTACCCTTGGTAGTTTTAAAATCTCTTTGGCTACAAAATAAAGTATCAATTTTCCTATTGTTATAGTCTTTGTATACTTCTTGTAGTAGATCTCTCTTCAACCACTCCCTCATATAAAAAATCATCTTCACTCATGACAAGCCTCATCCTCAATACCTTTGAGAATAGAAACACTTCTCCACACTACAAGAAATCATTTTTAGAGAGTGCATTAATCCTTTCTTTTCCAAAATCTACAAGTCACATTCCTCAAGTTGTGAAACAGTGACCGTTGTCTATCAAAACTAAAAAAAATTCTACTAAACCCCATAGTTGTGAAATATTTTCATATCGTCTTTCTTGTGTAGACACCCTAAAATGGACACACTTGCGATCTTACATTTTTTTTTTAAGCAAAAGTGGGCTAGCCACCGAATATATTTATTAGTATAAGCTGGCTCAAGAGCTCATCCGGGAAAGAACCAGCAAGAAAACCTAGAATCCTTTCTCAATTACAATAAAGCAAAGAGATGTTGACAATACAAAATATTTGAATAATTACATTTGAAGACAAAATCACCACCTAACTACATTGAGCAATGTTTATAGTGAGCACCTTCCAAGTTTTTGGTCAATTCAGACCCATTGTGGCATCAAAAGTAGCATATTACAAAATTAAAACCTACTCAAATATTTTGTTAGTTCTTCACCCATTCTGCTGGCCGGTTCTGCTAGTCAATTTTGCTGGTCAGTTCTGTTGGTCATTTTTGGTGGTCAGTTAACCATGCTAGTCAGTTCTACTAGTTGATTCTTCTAGTCAGTTCTATCAGTCAGTTCTGCTAGTCGGTTAACCCTGCTAGTCGGTGTCGAAACTGCTGGTTGGTTCTTCAAAATAGTTAACACTGCTAGTCAATTTTGCTGGCTAGTTGTACTCATCGGTTAACACTAGCATCGATATCCCAGACCGTAGTACCCATCTCGTAGACCACCCGGTTGGTTCTGGAGTAGAGGAAGTGGCATATCATTTTCTCCCTTATACTTTGAGGGTTTTTTCTTCTTTACCCAAGGTGGGTGCTACCATCGAATCCCATTCCATTCAGTGGACATCTTGTGCAGTGGGAAATTTCTGCAATGCCCATGTATCTTATTGTTGTGGCGATGATATTGATCCCCGTCTTTTCCCTGAAGCCCACAAATTTTTTCTTGGGTTATCTTCCTACCACACATGAGGTCAATGAGAGATAATGTGCCTTGGCATCACTAGGGAATTTGGTAACCCCAACAGGTCCATCAGTGCGAGTACTGTAGCCATTGTTTTCCCCTCTAGCAGTGAGCCAAGGATATGGCCATTCTCTTGGAGTGCATTTCTTATAATATGTGCATTTTGAAATTCTATCACCCTCTTGGCTCCATTAAACACAACTAAAAATCAATGATTATGTAGTAATTGATGAGTTGTAAACAAACCTCCAATCAACACTCAGCCATTCCAAAGGTCGTAATTTTGCATAGCATGCTTGAGTTTGTTGGCAACCCAAAAGTTCTTATGAACCACTTTGAAGGCCAAAATTTCTAACAAACGTGGAGATTGAAGGAGATCCATTGCATTCGATAGACATATAGAAACTAGTTGTGTAGGGTACAAAAATTGCTTTGTTTTTGGTGCAAATTTTTGATGTCCTATTGTTGGAGATTTGATTCTGAGTAGTTGACTGATTGTATGTTTGTCATTGATGACAACATATAATACACAGTAGTAATTCTATATGTACTTATCAGAATGATGACATGAAGACTTGCGTGGTTAGATACATGTTGTTGACATGTTTATTATGTTATGTTCATACACGCAGATCCAGATATGATGTTTCAGTCAAGTTGTCTAATTCTATTATTGGAAGCTACAGTTCTGGAAGTGTATCTGTACAGAGCCGACGTATTTGATGTGTTTCTCTAGTTGCACCTATCTTTAGGATATGCATGAATATATTCATGGTTAGTTATGAGTTAACTATCTTTGGTTAAATGTGCCTATCATATTACATCAAGATCGTGTTGTTTGAGTTGATTTGGTGAAGCCAACTTAGTGAAGCATTGCGTCTATTCAGTTTATACTTGCGCAATTGTAATTATTCTTGTGTACTTAGTAGAGCCAACAAGGATGTTATGAAGAGTTTTGTTACAGGTCCCATGATCTCATACTTTGAGAAAGATACTTATAGCAAGTCAATTGTGATATGATAAGTGTGAATGATACAAAGAGAGAAGAAAGATGTACAGAGTAGATTATCAGAGTTGGTTCATTCATCAAGAGTATATGTGAAGAAGAAGTGAAAGATTGTAATACATTGGAACTGATCAAGATAGCAGGTCTACTCTATAGTTCATCATAAGATATAGTGCATATCTATTATACAGAAGGTTTTAGCCTTCACCATCAAGCAGTGAGCTTTTGGAGAATGAGTCCACCACCCCTAACAGGGTTATTTGTAAAAGACTCCTAACAGGGTCCAACCCTTAACTAGGTCACTATACTTATTGCATTATAAAGTACAAATCCTAACAA
Source organism: Thuja plicata (assembly GCA_018584345.1). Taxonomy (NCBI): domain Eukaryota; kingdom Viridiplantae; phylum Streptophyta; class Pinopsida; order Cupressales; family Cupressaceae; genus Thuja; species Thuja plicata. The sequence continues at coordinate 1,361,415 of MU227378.1, read as the reverse complement.
GGTTGAAATATCTTCTAACAGGGATTACTATAAACAAGTATAGTTCATTGTGGGTGCTAATTCCCACCAAGGTTTTTACCATTTGGTTTCCCCGTAATCAAATTGTGTGTTGTGTCCTGTGTTATCTGATTAAGCATTTAATTTGTTGTATTCTGAAGTTAAAGGAGAAAAATAATTAAAGTTACTGATAACTGATTCACCCCCACTCTCAGTTATCCTTTGTGACTATTCTAACAATTGGTATCAGAGCCAAGTTCCTTGGAGAAGAAGCCTAACAGCTTAAGGTAGATCAGATGTCTTACTTCAGAAAATAAATCCCTAAGTTCGATGGAGAAAATTATTTGGATTGGAAAAACAAAATGATAACACATCTACAGTGTGTTGGCTTAGAGATCTTTGAAATTGCTACACAAGAAGTTGTAATTCCATCTCTAAAAGACCTTGCAAAGGATGATGCTACTAATAGACAAAAAGAAACATTTACCAATAATGTTATTGCTAAAGAAGCCCTAATCAACGCCTTATCTGACAGTGAATTTTCTGAGATCAAGAAAATTGATAGAGCATATACCATATGGAATTATCTAGAAGATATGTTTGAAGGAGATATTCAAGCAGAGAATGCATGCAGGAAGACATGGAAAAAGAAATACAACAGTCTTGAGATGTTACCAGAAGAGAACATTAGAGCTTGCAATCAAAGGATAAATGAAGTAGTCTCTGGAATCAGAAACAATGGTGGAGAAATATTAGAAGAAGACATAATGGAAAATTTTCTAACCACTTTAACATCAGACTATGAAAACAAGATAAGTATTCTAGAGGAAACCATGCAATTCTCACAAGACTTCAAGAGAGAGACTTTCATCAGAAAAATCTCTGCATTTGAGATATCAATAGTGAAGACTGAACCTAAAAGTGAAACAGCTTTCAAAGCCTCAGTCCATGGTAAGAAATCCTTACACATCTCCATTCATAATGAGAAAGAAGAAGTTGATGAAGAACTAGAAGAAATCATTGCTATGATTGCTAAAAGAGAAAAGAAAGGAAAAGGAAAATATGAAGGACAACTTCCATTCAAATTCTTTTCATGTAACAAGATTGGTCACTTTGCATCTAAGTGTCCCACAAGAGTTAAGAAGTTCAGATCTGATTACAAACCCAAATATAAGAAGGAATGTTATCATGCTGAAGAAGGTGTAACTGATGAAGATTTAGGAGAAGATGAAATTGGATTTGTTTCCCTTAGAGACATGGAAAGGTTGCTTGAGGAAATGGACATTGTAGATGAAAAGGAAGAACAAGAGTTAGCCTTAATTTCCAAAGCAGACATCAGAATTGATTGGATCATTGACAGTGGATGCTCCCGTCATATGACAGGTGACAAAGATATATTTGTTCATTTAGACAAATACAAAGGTGGTATGGTTATATTTGGAGATAACACTCCTAAACCTATCATAGGCATAGGTTCTATCACTTTGAATGGAAAGAACAAGATAGATGATGTTCTATATGTCGATGGATTACATCATAACTTGTTGAGTGTTGGATAGCTACTTGACAAAGGTTATCATCTGGAGTTCAAGGATAACAAGTGCATCATTAACAACAAGGATATAGACATGATTGAATTAGGCTCCAAAACAAGAGGTAATGTTTTTCAGCTCAATTCAGATGTTAGTTGTTTTGTTGCAAAGGTGGATGAAATTTGGTTATGGAAAAAGAGACTATGTCATATCAATTTTGATAACATAGTAAAGATAAGTAATGTCAAGGCAGTTAGAGACCTACCAAGTATTGCAAGACCATTTGAAACAATATGCAGGGAATGTGTTATGGGTAAGCATGTAAGGAGTTCTTTCAGAAGCAAGCAAAACTCAGCTGAAAACAAATTGGACTTAGTACACACAAACTTATGTGGTCCTACTCAAACAAGATCATATTATGGAGAAAGGTATTTCATTTTGTTTGTTGATGACTATTCTAGCATGATGTGGGTTGCATTCTTAAAGGATAAGTTTGAAGCCTTTCAGAAGTTTAAAATATTCAAAGCTAAAGTTGAGAATGAATCCAGATTAAAACTGAAATGTCTAAGATCAGACAGAGGAGGAGAGTTCACCTCTGACCAGTTCTATGATTACTATGAGGAACATGGAATTAAAAGACAATTGAGTGCCCCTAGAACCCCTCAGCCGAATGGGATTGTAGAAATGAGGAACAAGATTATACTTGATACAATGCGCACTATGATGATTGAAGGAAAAGTTGTGCACACCTACTGGAGAGATGCAGTGAATACAACAGTGTATACTATAAACATAACACAATTAAGACCAGGAAAAGATAAGACACCCTATGAACTTTGGTTTGGTAATGTACCTACAGTAAAGTATTTTAGAATCTTTGGCAGCAAGTGCTACATCAAGAGAGATGATGGTGTTGGTAAGTTTGATGTCAAAAGTGATGAAGGTATTTTTCTTGGTTACTCTACAAAAAGCAAAGCTTATAGATGTTTCAATTTGAGATTAAAGAAGATAATTGAAAGCGCACATGTTAAGATTGATGAAAAGTTTATGGTTCAAGAAAGATACTATGAATATGCACCTATGATTTAAGATGCACCCGGGCCTAGCAGAAAAGATACTATTATTGAAGAAATGTTTGATTGCATTGATGTCTCATGCAATGACCCTGAATCAAGCAGAGAAGAATCACAGATTATCAAAGAAGAAGTCACACCTAAGGTTCCAAAATTCACATCTAGATACCACTCTAAAGATGGTATCATTGGAGATTAGAGAAGTAGTGTTTTGACTAGATCAAAAGCAAAAATTCTAGCAATAGATGAAGAGGTATGTTTACTTTCACAGATTGAACCCTTAAGTGTTGAAGATGCTTGTAATGATTCTGATTGGAAGAATGCAATGAAAGAAGAATTAGATCAGATAATTAAAAATGATACATGGGAATTGGTCCCTAGACCCAGTGACAAAAATGTGATTGGAACAAAGTGGGTATTCAGAAACAAGATGAATGAAGATGGTATAGTAGTTAGAAACAAAGCAAGATTGGTATGTAAAGGATATGCGCAAAGAGAAGGAATAGACTACATTGATACATTTTCCCAGTGAGAAGACTGGAAGCCATTAAATTGTTTTTGGCATATGCAACATTCAAAGACTTTAAAGTTTATCAAATGGATGTAAAATCAGCTTTTCTAAATGGTGACTTGAATGAAGAAGTCTACATAGAAC
>MU227378.1:1309304-1332349 GCA_018584345.1 Thuja plicata | reverse complement strand
GATGTTAAGAAAATGAGTGTCCTTTCTATTTAAGATTTAGCTTTTCTGGCTGATTCTGAATATGCCCTTCTGTATTACTATCTTGCATCTTTGTAAATGAATAGAGATCAGCACAATAGAATAAGAGTTAGTTTTCTCCATTGCTCAGTTCATCCGAACTAACCCCTCTCTTCCTTCTTCCTTTTTTGCAGGTGAATCATGGATGCAAGTCCAAAAATGCGATTACCTCCAGCACACAATGGCATTCAGAAGCACAACAAAAAAATCAGGCAATGGGGGGCCTAACCCTTATCCCTCTTGCATTGATTTTCTTTTCATTTATGAAAATGAAAACAGCTCCCGTATTTCTTTGCACTTCTGATTTTGACATGCATGCGTGCATCATCCTAAAACCACATGCTGTGTGGTTTCTTATGAATTTCTCATTTGTACTTTTTTGAAAAGCACTTTTCATTCATGTTTTTAAAGTAACCACTGCTTGTGTGGTAAATTTAAAGCTGTACTTTCATGTCTGAAATGCAAGCATATATTTTCCTTTTACTGTTGAACTCAAAATCTGAATATTGCTTCGTTCAAAACTGAAATGAATATATCTTAAATTTGCTGTTTTGAAGTTTATGTAGCTGTACATGTACTTTCTTTTCTGAATTCTTTTATCACTGTGAAATTCAAATCAGTAACCTTTGCAAATACTTCAAACGAACAACAACAAATCAGATTCAAACACTTAGTCAAATTATCAATTTAGTGTGAACTAAAATGATAACAATTACTATAAATGATAAGTTGTTAGGAGATAGCTAACCTATAAGACCCAAATGCCAAAGTGTTCCGATGTGTGTCTACAACATCTTATTTGGAAGAGTGATTGATGCCATATTAGGGGTTGGATCTACATTACTTTGGGGATCTTTCTTTTTCCATACTTGTTTGGGGTTTTTTGGAATGAAGGGGGCTCAAGCAAGGTAGTCAGTAATTGGGGGCAAATTATTATTCCCTTTGAGCTGGTCGTGCTTGCTCTTGCTAGAATCATCATGGTCGTGGCGTGGGGATGCAGGGGGTGCCTTCGCAAATGTCAAAAATTGGCTACTTCTCTCTAAGGAGTTTCCTGGACCTATGTTGGTATCCTTTTTTACCTATAGGGAGTATTTTTTGATTCTAAATTTTAGGCAACTCCATTTCCCGCTTAAATTTTTTTTCAAAATTTTGACCTAGTTTACCTAAAAAAGGAGTTGGGTGGCCAACGGCAGTAACTTATTTCAAAGTTTCCGCAGTCCCATAGGTTTGAAAGCCCTCATGATGCTTGCGGTTTGAAAAATGGAAATGAGGATTGACCAAAAATGTCTTTATCGGTTGAACAATAGCTTTGCCATGAAAGATAGATCCCGCTTGATTTCTTGTAGTATTTTTTTCAACGAATGGGACTTTAAAAAAACCAATGATCTCTACAAATGTATTCCTAGCTAGTTGGACAACTGGCGTAGCTCAGAAAATATTCTTAAAAACATCAGAGAGGTCTGCCTTTTGATCATACCACCAGATACGATTTTGATGATGTATATACTCACCCTGTTGATGTTGATGTTGCTGGCACTGCTCATCCCGTTGTTGTCTCTATTGCAGGTGGCCTTGTAGGTGTTTCTGGTGCTGCTTCTCAGGGGGTTGTTTCACCTGCACCATCACTTAGCATCATCTATTAATTAATGGTTTTTTAATCAACTATTTTCCTCTAATTTCATTCCCCAAATCATCTAATCATGTCCCCAAAATTAATTAAATAATTAATTTTATTTAATTAATTAACCTTAATTGATTAATCTTCATTAATAAATTAAATTCAATTTCCTAAAGTTTAAATTTAAATATTTAAACTTATTAATTAATTCTTCTAATTAAATTAATTTAATTTCATTGAATAATTAAATTCTAAACCAAAAATAATTCAATTATCTCACATGTTGAATGCTTTAATTTTAAAAATAAATTAAATATTCAATTAAATCTTTTCTTTAGTTAAAAAAAGAGAACTCTTGATCAGATCTCTGATTGCATGAATTACTCCACCTACCTCTTTAGTTCAAAAAGGTAACTCCAAATTACTTCTTCAATTATAAAGGTAACTCATAATCAATTGTTTAGTTAACCAAACTTTATCTCCTCTCTCCTAGTTGAGGAGGTGGAGTTTACTGATGGATTCTCCAATTACCTTTGATCTCAACCGCTCATCCTCCTATCTCTGGGATTGATCTCAATTGTTCATATCATTTTCATATTCTATATAATCAACCCTTCACAACCATTTCAAGGATCATGGATTTCAAGATCACATGCGCCATTATTCTGTCAGATTGGTTCAAGCATCAAGGCTTCTTGCGATCACACATTTGATATCATGTTCCCGATGCTCCCAAGTCATAGACGCTGCCTACACCAATACTGAGCACCACATAAACAACATTTTAGAGGGAGTAGAGAGTGACAATAGAATATTTGAGCCTTGTGGGTTTGTGTTTGTTTGTATTCCTCCTTTATTGCTTGTCATTTTATTGTTTGTAGTTTCATTCTTAGTATCTTTGATTGATTAACCCCCATTGCAAATTGATGCTACTAACCCCATCATTATTCAAGATTGTGGAATAGGACTGAGCCTATGACATATTGATTATATCAAAATCACAATAACACTCAAAAGGTTTAACAACAAAGTCTAATAATTCCTTGACCTATACCGCTGATCAGAAATATGAAATATTCCTTCCGATGTCATTTCTCATTGCAAATCCTACCTGTCGTCATTTTGTCTTTCAATGCGTGGTAAAAAATCTTTGACCTTCTTAACTTGGCACTTCCTACCTACATGGAAACACATGGAAATTGATTATTTGTTTGACCCTTTTGAAAATAACAACCACCAATACACAAGGAACCCACTCTATGCTAGATGAAATCTAGACTTCCTTCATCGAGCTCAAAATAGCCATCCTCACACTATGCTTAGGCAGTAATTGGGGAAAATAAACCTCCCAACAAGATAATGAGCTTAGAAAACACACCTTTTCACTTCACATGTTTCCACATAACCTCATTATTCATTAATTTATGAACTTAGAAATACATTGGAGTCTAAGGAAAAGCTCAACAAGCATCTGAGCAACTCGATTTTTACCTTATGCACCTCAAAGTTTCAAGATATGACAACTTGGCCCTGTATTGGAATGTAAAGAAGCTCCCAACTAGTCTCTACACTAATAAAATGAGTCTTTAATCATGTAATGTCATACTCAATGACATGTTGAACCACAAAGAAGCCTTCAACAAGCTCCTAAGTGAATTAAATTAAAATGCCTAAAATCCCACCAATTAATTATCACTTCACTTAAACTCGCTAGCGCATCTGAACATTTGAGAGACCATACCGAGTGCTTGAGCTTCCAACTTGATAGTGGGTGCACACCTATAAAATCTTAAGGGCTTTGCAATATATCTTAAACACTTGGATGAACCAATGAGAGGGACCCACTAATTTTCCTTAGTATTCAACATTTCAACTCATTGGCTCGCTAGAACATAAAGGAACTCTCAACGAGTCACCGAGTGAACTCATTCCTTGTAGTTCTTGTCCATGTGGAATCTTGATAGTCTGAATAGCTAATTACATCACCATATACTAACATGGTGAGGGAACATAAATCTTTCATTCACCTCCCAAGCATACACCATCAAAAGAATACATGTGCATAAAAAAAACTCGATGACTCGTTGAAAATATTTGAAGACTTCAATGAGCCACTGAGATAACATTACGGTCTGAGACATGTGAAACCTAGGATAAAAAACAACTAGCTTGGGAACATGGGGAAACACTTAAAACATTACGATGTGCTAAAGAAAGGGGCCTGAGATCATTTAACTTAATGCCAATTATGGACATGCATATTTTCAAGGGTTAATTCATCATGTGGGGGGAAACATTAGCCTTTAAGTTAAGGATTAGGAAATATGATAGGGCCAAAAATATAACACATGGTAAATCAACCTTAAGGGAAAATTGAATAAGAATAGAACAAATACAAAGTGGTTGGTCAACCAATAGACTACAACCCTTAGTAGATAAAGTTTAAAATTATTTCAACTGGATGCAAAGGTCAAAATTAAAATAGACTCTTGCGCCAATACTTGAACACTTATAAGCATAGGGAGACACTACAAAAACCCAAATACCAAACCACTTGCTAAAAACCAATCTAACATATTCTGCAGTAGTTTTTGCATCTTCTCTAATAAAATTAGGAAATGCTTTTAGAGAGGGTGTAGAAATAAGATTCTATTTCACACCAACGACATGAGGAAAGGAGGCTTTTTTTATCCCGGGTAACAAAATTAGGAGCCATCACTACTAGTGGTGGTGGAGGAGGTTGTGGAACACTAGATGTGGAAGCTTTAGTGCACCTTATATTTACCAAAGGGATCAACAATGATCCTTGGGTTTGTGCTGTCTTTGACATCATCACAGGTATATGGCTCAAACACACTTAAAATATATAAAAATATTAGCTCAAGTCCAACTAGGCGTGTCAAAAAAAGGAACTGTGGATGCAATATTTTATGCTAACGTAAAAACCATAATGGGAATTTTAGTGGTTGAGGGACATAATGTAGGTCATCAAATAGCTCCAATATTAAGAAGTAAGCTATTCATATACTTGGTTTTAAGGAAAAGGAGTACTTAAAAAATATCTAATTATAAGGTGATACACCAGAATATTTAAATAAGACTTCAAATAATTCCTAACAGTTCCAGACCCAACACAATTAGGACATAAAATGAGAAAAATTTGAAAAAATAACCATAGAACATCACTATCTCTTCATTTTTGGAGTGAGAACAAAGTAAAAAGGTCTTAGATACATGCTACAATATTCAAATCATCATTTGAGAAGAGCTTATTAAAGCTCAACAAATAATGCAAATCTTCTATAGAATTATCTATGCATTTGTTTCAATCCCATCATTCATCACAAATATGATATTGACGCAAGGAGGGCAGGGAAGAAATATGGCCCAAGGAACTCCCAGATATCTAGACCAACCTTACAAAACAACACAGAAGCAACAACACAAGAAATAGAGGAGAAACAACAAATACTTTTCATTAATTGATCAAACTCAATACATGTCAGGCTTTAAGGCCTTCCTAGTTTCATCCATATACATTCAAATGAATTAAAAAACAATCTTCATACATGCAAGGTCATAGAATTTCCATCCAAATGTCTTAACACTTCTTCTTCTATCACAAGCTGATACCAAAACTACTACCAAAAACTGATGCCAAACTCCTACTAAAACTAATCTCCTAAACTAAGAATAGAGAACCAAATATATACAAGAGTCCACCAAAGAGGTTAACACTCAGATCCCAAAGAAAGACCCAGATTTAGGTCCACACATATCCCAATGAGAGACCCCACATTAATTACACCACAGAAATTAAATACAAAAGTTGACTAGATCAGGATAAACAACTCGGTAAGAAGATAACCGAGCAACATGAACAACTTGGTAAGAAGATAACCAAGCAACATAAACAAATTGGTAAGAAGATAACCAGGAAATAGAAACAACTCAGTGAAAGAACCCACCAAGCAGCCAACATACACCGAGACCTATTGGTAACGCAAGACAAAAAAAGTAAATGAACAACATCACTTATCAAGCACTTCACTGAGAAGCCTCCAAACAAGCTAAAGAACAAAAGAAAACATATTTTTGGTTGAGAAAGATTGCCAAGAACCCAAGATTCTCATGCATCAGACACTTGGGGTTAAAATAAATGATTCCCTAAATCTTGTATCAGGTACAACCTGAAATGAATCCAACTTTATTTGATAAATCTAAGATGAGTCCTCAATCAGTCTATTCTTCCATTTTGTTAGACACTTCATGTATTCCTTTCCTCTTGTACTCCTGCCAACTCTCTATTTTAAAAATTTTTCAACTTCTTCTATCTATTTCTTAGGATAATCACTCGGTACTGTCACTTCTTCATCAAGTTCATGATATTCATACATGTTTGAAATATTGAATATAGGTGATATATCCATGTCATCAGGTAATTCCACTTCATAAGCATTTCCACTGTCAAATATTCTCAGTATTATGCAAGGACCAAATTTATTCATTTTAAATTTTTCATAAGTTCCAAAGGAAATCTGCCTTTCTTCAAATGAACAATAACTACATCACCAATTTTAAAAGTTTTATGTCTTCTTAAATTGTCTGCACTATTCATGTATTTCTGATTACTTTTCTCCAACTTCTATTTTACATCTTCATGCAATGTCTTCATGAACTCAACAAATTATTCTACTTCCACACTCCTTTTCTCTTCTCCAGCAATGTCTCTCAAGTCTGATATGCCTCTCGGTTGTGTGCCATGAACAATCTCAAAAGGTGTCTTTCCAGTAAATCTATTTACTGAGCTATTGAATGCAAACTTTGCTTGTGCCAACATAAAATCCCAGTTACTCAGTGTGTCTCCAACTAAACATCTCAATAAGTTACCCAAACTCTAGTTTAGAACCTTTATTTGTCCATCAAACTGTGTATGAAATGTAGAACTATACTTCAACTCAATGTCCAACTTCTTCCAAAGTGTTTTCCAAAAGTAGCTAACAAACTTACTGTCTCGATCAGAGATAATACTCTTTGGTAATCCATGCAATCTGAAAATCTCCTTAAAGAAAAGATCTTCTATATGTACTGCATCTGTTGTTTTTATACATAGTATGAAATGTGTCATTTTAGAAAATCTATCCACCATAGAAAATATGGAATCATTACCTCTTTTTGTCCTTGGTAAGCCAAGAACAAAATCCATGTTGATATCACTCCAAGGCTTTGCGAGAACAATAATCGGTGTATAGAGAAGAGTATTCTTACTTACTCCTTTTTTAACTTGACAAACTCCACATCTTTTCACAAATTTTTGAACATCCTTATACAACTAAGGCCAAAAATACCTTTCCTTAAGCAAACTCAATGTTTTATCAATACCAAAATGTCCAGCCAAACCACTACTATGTTTCTCCTTTATCAAATTACTTCTCATTGATCCTTTTGGTATGCACAACTAAATACCTTTGAAAAACATATCTTCCTAAATGAAATATTATTCATACTTACTTGATTGATTTGGAATAGGTGCTCTGCACACTCTCTATTGCTTAGAAAAATCAGGATCATTCATACAAATTCTTCATATTATAAAAACCAAGAACTTCAATTCTCATTTCAGCCAACAAAGATCTTCTTCTACTCAATGCATCAACAACTCAGTTAGAAACTCCACTCTTATGATTAATCACAAATGTGAAACTCTGCAAATACTCTACCCATTTTATATGTCTCTGATTCAACTTATTTTGACTACCCAAATATTGTAAATCCTTATGATCAGTATACAACACAAATTCACTCAGCATCAAATAATGTCTCCATTTCTTCATAGCTTGAACAATAGCATAGAATTATTGATCATAGACAAAATATTTCCTTTTAGCATCATTCAACTTTTCACTAAAGAAAGCAATAGGTTTACCTTCTTGAGTCAACATAGCTCCTATTGCACTTCCACTTGCATCACATTCAACTTGAAATACCTTATTGAAATTAGGTAAGGCTAACACAGGTAATTTAGCAAGCTTCAGATTCAAAGTCTCCAAACTCTTATCAGTTCCATGTGTCCATTTGAATTCTCGTTTGTCTCCTCTCATTGTCTCAGTCATAGCATTACAAATAAAATTGAAATTTATGATAAACTTCCTGTAAAAACTTACCAATCCATGAAATGATCTTACCTCACTGACATTCTCAAGTTTAGGCCAACTAAGTATAGCTTCAACCTTCTTAGGATCCATCTTCAAACCATTATCTGAAATCACAAAACCTAAATACACAAGCTCTTCTTTCATGAAGGAACACTTTTTCAGATGTATCAGCAACTTTTTTCTCTTTTAATCTCTACAATACTTGTTTTATATGCATCAAATGCTCTTATCTAGTCTCATTGAATATTATAATATCATCCAAGTATACAATCACACAATTATTCAAGAATTTCTTCAAAACTTCATTCATTAACCTCATAAATGTACTCGATGCATTAGTTAAACCAAATGGCATAACCAACCACTCATACAAACCTTTCATTTTGAAAATAGTATTCCACTCATCACCTTCTTTGATTCTGATCTAAAGATATCCACTCTTCAAATCAATTTTGGTAAAATATCTTGCTCCATTCAAACAATCTATTAAATCATCCATCCTTGGTATAGGAAACCTACACTTAATTGTTATTTTATTGATTTCTCTTGAATCAGTGCATATTCTCCATTCTCCATTCTCCATTCTTCTTAGATGCCAATACAACTGGTACTAAACATGGACTCAAACTTTCTTTGATCAAACCCTTGCCCAATAATTCATGAACTTGTCAGTTAATTTATTCATTCTCAGTTGGTGTTAACCGATGTGGTGCCTTATTCGGTAAACTAGCTCCAATAATTAGATCCATACAATGACTAATATCTCTCATTGGTGGAAAACCATCAAGTACATTATTTGAAATGATCTCCTTGTACTCAATAAGAAATTTCTCAACTTATATAGGAATTTCATCTTCCATATTCTTACTCGGTTTGTTAGGAATCAAAGCATAACAAATATAATCTCTTTTCAAATCCTTGACAAACTGTCTACCTTCCATGAAAAATAATTTCACTAATTTACATATCTCACCAACAGATTCTTCAAACAAAGGTAACAAGATTTTTTTCTTACCATAAACCCAAATAGTATATTTATTCAATCCTCCATCATGTATAGCATGTCTACCATATTGCCAAGGTCTACCCAACAAAATATGAGAAGAATCCATTGGCATAATATCACACAACACCTTATCATAATACTTTCCAATTTTCAGATTCACAGAACATTCTTCACTCACCATTAATGTATTCTCATCCTTAATCCATGAAATTTGATAGGGCTTTAGATGCTTCATCCTTTCCAATTGCAACTTTGTGACCATCTCCTCGGATGTCAAATTCTCTAAGCTTCAACTATCAACAATTACCTTCCAAACTTTGTTCGCAACTCTACATCTAGTCTTGAACAATTTTTTTCTGAAAGGATCTTTCTTATCTTTCTCAATCCATAGTATCATTCTGATTGTTATTTTTCCTTCCTTTTTAGGTTCATTCGGTGATTCCTCTTGCACCAACGCATTTCTATTGCTACCAACTTTCTTGCTTACATGTGTACACTCAAAAGATCAATGTCCTTCTTCACCAAAACTGTAACAAGTTCCTTGGAACCCTCTTGTACTGTAACCACCTCGAGAGTAATTTCCTCTTCCTCGGTATGAACTTCCACCTTTCCATTCGGTCTTTCCTTTATCTTGATGTGTGTCTGAAATTGGCTTGTCTAGTTCATATCTATTGTTTTCACCATGAGATCTACCTCTTCCTCTAGGGAATCTACCACCTCTTCCTCTTTTTCTTTTTTCATATCTCTTGTTCAATTTCTCCTCAACTTTTAGGGAAAACTGATATGCCTCTTTAATTCTTTCCATCTTTAACAAGATGATCTCATCTTTTATAGAAATTCTTAATCCATTTAGATACCTTTCTATTCTTTCCACCTCATCTTCAACATGTCCACATCTGATGTCCAATCTATAGAATTCTTTAGTATATTCTTTTAGAGAGCTATCTTTCTACTTCAAACTTTGCATTCTAATAATCAGGTTAATCAAGTAATCACAAGGTAGAAACTTGCCTTTCAATTTTTTTATCATCTTATCCCATACCTTGATCTTATCTTTACCTTTCTTCTTTTGATCCTACTTTAGATGTTACCACCACAAGGATGCATGACCTTTTAGCTTTGTTCTTACAATATTTACTTTATTCTCCTCTAATACATTTTCATACTCAAAGTAATTTTCCATCTCAGTTATCCAGTCTATCAATTCATCAGAATCCAATTTTCCATTATACTCAGGAGGATTAAACTATGGTGTAGATTTCAAACTTGTCAATGCTCACATGAATCTCTCTTCTTCTTGATCCATCATAGGTGCAAGTGTAGCTTATCCTTTCACTTCCTCCAATTCATCATCACTAACATCTTCAAGATGTCTTCCTCTGCGCTAGGCTATCTCAATAGGTTCCAATCTTGCAGCCATCTATCTTAGTATATCCACTAGACCTAGATATTCATTTCCCCTTCCACAAACCATCTTGAATCCCTTTGCAATTGTAGGTTAGATCACAATCTTCTATCCCACAACAATATCTACCAACTAGGTGTTAGAATAACTGAGAGGGGGGGGGGGGGGGAANGAGAGGGGGGGGGGGGGTGAATGAGTGGCCTCAAAAATTAATTCCATTAATCCAACCAAAACATATATATCATACATAATATCCTCTAGTTATCTTTTAGTCCTTCAAGATGTGTGCCTTATGTAATTTTATCAAATATATATACTTCTCGGTAAGATATATTGTTTATCTTTTTCTAGCCTTTACCGAGTATCAGAAATTAAACTTAGTGTTTACCGACCAATCTAGTTTTAGTAATGTGTAAAGTAAACTATCAATGCAATGAAAGAAATACATATTTGACACATGTATTTTTAATGTGGAAACCTTGTTAAGGGAAAAACCACTTGGGACCGGTAACCCAAAATTTTCAATCTTCTGAAGTGAGCTCGGTGAAGAGCCAACCCTGTTAAAGGTTACAAAACACTGTTAAGTCTGACCTTGTTAGAGGATTTAAAACTAACAGTTTGTCTTTTGACCTAGCATTCACTATGCTATCAACAAGAAAACCTTTTGATACTCTTTAGTATCTCAATACAATAAGGATGGTTAAATCCCACTCGGTTAAGAGATTTTCTGAATCAATGATTAAACTAAAACAGTAAATGATCTGTTCAACTATAAAACTTTAATTTGCAGATTTTCAGATCTATTGTTAGTCCATAATACCTCTCTGATCAATATGCTCTTCAGTTCCTTTTCTCCCCTTCTTTTCTTCTTAATGAATGCTCTTGCTTCTATTGCTTGGTGTTTGCACAATTCTTGGCTCTGTTCTTCAACCTATATGATCAGATATGCATGAAGACTTCTATCTTCTCTAGAATTATTCTCAACATTCCTCTTCTTTATAATGAATTACTTGTCTCTTTATATAGACATGATTTAGCCCTTCAATCTTTTGTTTTCATCATAGATCACTTTCTTGATCTATAAAGCTCATCATGCTTGCTTTAATCTGTAAATCTCTCCTTCATATTTATTCCACAAATCTCTCTTTTTCATCTGTGCTTTAAATATCCTTTTTGTTTTAGTTCAACTGATCATTAAGAATAAAGAAATCAATGAGTTAACTCTAAATATAGCTCATGCCAGCTAAGTATTTTTTTTGTTCTCTATATTTAGTTCTGATCGGTGATCAACTTTAGTTAGCTCAGTCATTTACTCCAGTTGTCCTTGGTAACAACTTTAGTTAGCTTGGTGACCACTCCAGTTATGCTCAGTTACTGCGGTGCTTGGTATATACTATGACTGTTTGGTGTTCTTTGTCCGTCAGTGTGCACTGTCTGTCGGTTTCTATTGTCACTTGGTGTACACTAGCTTTTATGTTTTACCAATAACATAAACTTTGTCTCTTCAAATTCTTGAAGTCTATGACAATATGTATATGACCAATCAGATTATATCAAGTTGATATCAATGATAATACAATACATTAACTGATTTAATGTCTTGCATTCACTTTTTCATCTTGGTGATCATCAACTTATCATCTTTAAACATTTTATCAGTTATAAATCATCAATCTCTCCCTTTGGAATTGATGGCAACACAGTATGAAATATGTCATATCAAACCAAACTTATTATTCTATAACCAATTCAAATTTTTTCTCTCGGTAAGCTCTTCTACCTTAGATTTGATTCTAGCAGATTTCTTTCCCTTTCTTCATTCCCTTCAATGGATAGGTGTATCAATTCTACCTTCTGATTCTGTCTCTCCCTTCTTGTAGAATCTCTTCTCCCTTTTCTAGATAGATATGCAGTGTTATATTTTCTCCAATTCTCTCACTTAGATGGATGGTTATTTCTTTGGATCATCATTGGATATTTCTCTCCCTTTGACTAATGTTCTTCTCTTTGATGTATATTTCATTTCTCTCCCTTTGTATGATCATGATAGATATTTCATTTAATACTTCTCTCTCTTTGACAATAATGCCAAACAAATATATCATTGAATCTCCTATCCATCAGTAATACAACTCTGTAGTAGCCAAAAATATCTCTTTGTGTGTGGTTCAGATAAGTACCTTCTTGTACTGATATATCATTGTAGTCCATATCTCATCTTGCATCAACATGTTTGATCTTTTGATAATGTGTAGGCTGAAGCAGCCTCCTAGTCAGCTTAGTGACTAGCAGACAATGTTCAAACCCCTAGTCTATTCCTCAGGTACTCAAATGTATCTTTTGGCAATGGCTTTGTGAATATGTTTACTAATTTTTCTTTGGATTGTACATATTCTAGTATCACCTCTTTCTCTTGTACTTGTTCCCTCAAGTAATGATACTTAATAGCTATGTGCTTTTTTTTAGCATGCATCACAAGGTTCTTTGAAATGTTGATAGCACTTGTATTATCACATTAGATAATTACTAGTTCAAGAATTTCTTCATTCATACCTTTCAGCAATTGCTTGATCCATGCAATGTTAGATAAATTTACAATAGCAGCCACATATTTTTCTTTGGCATTTGATTGAGATATGCATCCTTTCTTTTTTCTTATCCATGTGACAATTCTATCACCCATAAAGAATGCTCCTCTTATTGTGCTCTTTCTATCATCTATGTTTCCAATCCAATCAGCATCAGTATAAAGTTGTAGCTCAAATTTTCATTCTTTATTATACCACAAACCATATTCTTCTATATTCTTTAGATATCTCAGAATTCTTTTAACATGAGTCATGTGTGATTCCTTGGGATTAGCAGAGAATCTTGCAACTATACCAACTACATGTGCTATATGTGGTCTAGTGTGTACAACATATATTAGTTTGCCAATCATAGATCTGTATAAGGTCTAATTTACCTTAGTTGTCTTATCTTCCTTTGTCAATTTGCATCTAGTTGCCATAGGCATTCCAACTGGTTTGGAGTCCTCCATTTTGAATATCTTCATAACTTCTTTGAAGTATTTGGATTGTGTGATGTAGAGGCCTTCATCCTATTGTAGAATCTGTAGACCAAGAAAAAATTTGATCTCTCCAAACATTGACATCTCAAATTATTTTCTCATTTCATCAGCAAATGATTTGCATAGCATATAATTACCTCCAAATATGATATCATCAACAAATATCTTAGTAATCAAAATCTTATCATCAGTATCTCCTTTCAAATATAGATTACTATTATCACTTTTTCTAACAAATCTGATACTAATGATATAAGAGTGAAGTATTTCATACCATGCTTAGTTCTTCTTTCAATCCACACAAGGATTTGTGTAGTCTACAAACCATGTTTCTCTTTTTAGGATCAACAAACCCTTCATTTTTTTCAATGTATACCTCCTCTTCTAGTATTCCATTCAGAAATGTAGATTTAACATCATAGGGACTCCATGGTACTAGAGACAACATGGGACATTCTACATCAAATTGTACCTGATGTTGATATTGATCAAATAAATCCTATACTTGATCAACTAGCTACCCTCACCAAAGCAATCACAACTCAGAACATTGATGCTAAGAAGGTGTTGGTACTATTTCTTGTTTGGAATATGCCTTGTAAAATTTTGAAGTCTCCTATCATTCATGTTATCCAAAGGTTTAAAATCATGGTCAAAATTGTTCTTATTCCTATGAAAATTTTTGTTATAACCCTTAACCTAGTTGGAAATAATGAGAAACCCTTGTTCCATGTCCCCTAGTGTAGTTTCAGTCATAAAAACCCTAAGTGTTGAAATGCTTTCTAATTTCATGTTACCTTTTTCACTTAAGTCATGTCTCAAATGGGTTCATTTTAAAGCGGTCATGTTTGTTAAAGTTTTTAATCCTAACACCATGGTCTTACATTATTCCCTAAGTCCAAAGTCTACTGATATTTTTATTAAAGTTATTATCCGTCGAGAAAGTTTGTTGTAATCAGACGGCCCGCTTAATAGCTTAATCTCAAAACAATCGACATCTATCAGGTAAGCCATTAAGTTGTGACACCACATGTCTTTGGTGGGTCTGATTGTCATAAAGGTTCTTAGTTAATTAGTGGGCAGATCCTGAAAGAATCAATGGTAGACTTAATCGCTTAAGTCCCAAGATGCGCATCATCTATCATGTAAGCCATTAAGCAATGTTGATGTGTGTAAAAGGAAATAATGTGGGTCATGTCACAACCATCATAAAGGTGATTAAAGTTCAGAGAGATCTAACAGTTGGCTTAATCACTTAAAAGAAAGATGCACGACATCTATAAGGCAAGTGACTAAGCAGTGAAGACATGTGGCAGTTGGTGGGCCCGGGTATTCTAAGTTGGAAATGACTAAAGTACAAATAACTTTTTTATGATCTAACCGTCAACTTAATGGCTTATCTCAAAGATGCACGAGATCTAGGATCTAAGCCATTAAGCGGTGCTGACGCATGTCCAAAAGGTGACGTGTAATCCACTAAAGGTGAAGTTGACCGTAGGATAAAGGTTGGATATGTTTGAAAAGATCTAATGCCTCACTTAATGGCTTGAAGAGAAACTGATCGACATCTATCATCTAGGCCATTAAGCCATGACGCCACATGTCCTATTGGGTTCAGCTGAGGTTGTAAAGATAGGATTAAAGGAACAACACTTACATAAAAGATTGATGGTCTGCTTAATGGCTTAAAGACAAATTAATCAAGATCTAGTGATTAAGCCATTAATCCATGTTGACACATGGTGCATGTGATGATGTTGCAGCTGCACTCGGTAAACTCAAGGTGAAATAACTTCCAGACAAGTTAAGATGAATCTGACAGTGGACTTAATCGCTTAAGGAGAAGAAGCACGACATCTATCATGTAAGAAATTAAGTCATGCTGACATGTGTCCCAAATGAGTAGTTATTTTTGGGAAAAGAAGAGGGCCATCAGATGAAGGAGACGTTGCCTGAAATCTACGGCTTAGATTCAAAGTTACCAAAATGATTTTCAGTAAGTCGTTAAGCCACGAATTTGAAGCTGGAAAATTAATTACAGAACATGTGGAAATTTTAGTTCAATTGAATGTGAAAGATTTATTTGATTGGGGCAGTATAATTCATTTTTTCAGCTTGAAGTCGCCATAATTTACCAAAATCATTCAAGAGAAGAACGGAATTACAGCGATTTTCAGCTCCTTGCGATAGAATTGCAGAACGAGTAAGTTTTCTCTGATACAGTAAAGTTCAGACTTCTGATAAAGATTTGAAATTTGAAAAGGATTCAAAATTCTTGTTCAAATTTGAATATTATCTATGTAAAGCCCTAGATTCAAAAATGGCCCCTAGGATTGAACTCTCAGGAGAGGTAGATTATCAAAAGAGAAATGTTAGAGAAGATCTATTGCAGAAATTAAAAGGAACCATGGGTGATGCAACCCAAATTAAAAGAATAGTCCCAATGCATCCCCACTTTAAAGTAGGAGAGGGTTTATATGACATGGGAAGATGGGCCAAAGATGTTAAAACCAGTCTGAATGGTCTAACTCTGTTTAGAACTACCTATAGCCAAAGGAACGCCCCTATCCCAGATTGTAACATATGGGACTTAGAAGAGGGAAAGTTGATAGTACCTAGGGTTTTCATGGATATAGATTTTTTCACCCAGATAGTTAATACTTATGAAAAAGTATCCAGGGTTGTTAGGGATACACAGGGAAACATGCTATTGACTGTCATAGCCAATGAAATCAAAAGAATTTTCAAGTTGAGTGATACTTCAGTATAGATGTATGATATTGATTTCAATTATTTTAAGGAATTATACCAAACATAGAGGGAATACTATAGAAATGAGGCCCTAAGAGGATACTTTAACAAAATAGGGGATTTGATTGTAGTAGGGCCCAACACACTAGATCCATCTAAGTTGGACTATTTCAATGGCAAGGACAAGAAAATGTATAGTGCCCTGTGCCAAGTTCTAGGAGAAGATGAAGAGAAAACAATTCTTGTCCATATAATGCTCATGGTGGTTCAGATTCTTCATCCCCGCCTATCAGTAGTTTTTTATTATGCTTCTTACATTGCCCAAAAAATGCATGAAGGTCTAGCAGGTATCCAAGATAGAAATATACTCAAACCAATGGGGTGGTATTCCCTCATGATGCACATGTTTTTATTAAATAATGTTGACTTATTTGAGGAGGAAATTGATCTAACTAGGCACCAAGGTGATGAGGATTTGCCTGTTCAAATGTGAAGTGTTGATCTATCATAGGATAGAAAAGAACCCAGTTATGTATAATTTGACACGGTTTTTGCTACTAGGCTTAAGTCATTGTTATCCAGACAAAATGCAAGGATCCATATGGACATGATGAAATTAATAAGACCTATGGAGTTTGCCCTGGAGTTAAAAATTTCTCACAATTAGGGAGATTTGATTTTATACCTTGTTTCTACTATAATAAGGGTTTATGGATTCAGGGGAACCCCCAATGTGTTTCCTTACAGAGTCCCATTGAAGACTGGAATTGCAGAAACTCTGAGACAATTGGGTGGACTACAAGAGGAAGCCCTAATAGGAAAGATGAAGGGAAGCATTTTCCCTACCCTTAAAAGAGCCCATCATTTCATCATAGTAAAGCCTGGGTGGAAACAATTTGACAAATAATTTGAGCCCTATCATCTAGCAAAGTTTGTATCCAAGTGTGCAGATAATGAAGATTTCATAATCTGAATGTTTAGGAAGAGAACCAAATGCTTGACATTAGAGCATCAATTAAACTTCTTGGAGGACATTGTTAGGAATGTTTTTGATTTGAGTGACCAAGAGGTCAAAAGAGAGAAATGGCTAGTGTACAATAAATCTTTGGATTTTGTCCACAATTTTGATAAGTCTTATGATCCTTTAAAGGAAATTTTCCCTTGGGCCAAGAAGATTGAGTCCCTAATGACATTGTTCGAGGGTATCACGCAAACCCTCAGTGAGAAGAAACAAATAATAATGGAAGATGAGATAGAAAAGGCTCAAGTCATCTTAAGCAAGCTTTCACAAGGAAGGGTAGTCCCACCGAGAAATTATGTAGTATACAAGAGAATGCGGTATAGCACTATTATGCCCAAAATTGATAAGACTTCTGATCAGAAAGGAAAAAGGCCAGCAGAAGCCAGTGCCCAAAAGATTCCCTCTCCCAAGAAGCAAAAGGTGGAGGGAAAAGAGCAAGAGAGTTCATTATATTCTCCCTCCCAGTCCCCTATACATATGGATGACCAAGCTATTGCTGAGCAATTGGTTAAAATGGGGAACACATGCCAATTTTTTGTCACTACATAGGAGCTGCAAGGAGTGCCAGATGCACCTAGGCATACAACTATTGATCTCATAGTAGCAGAGTTCACAGGTAAAGAGCCAATGACCAAACAGGCCAGTGAGGAGTTCTATCAGATGACAATTTTGTTAAGGCTAGGGCCTTCATTCAATTTCTATGGATAAATCACATTGATGAGTTCAAAGATAAGTGTCAAAGGCTGCAAGAAGCCCAACCAGATCAGCCCAAGGCTGATATTGAAAAGGAGGTCAAACAAGAGTTAATGACCAAATTTGACAAAATCACTCCTAAAGAGGGTAGGGCATTGGTAAATAAACATGGAGTCCTTATCCTACCTCAGTGGGATTTGGCTGATGCAGTAGTTTTTGATGCTATTAGAAAGGAGGAAAAACCATTGGGAACTACTGGAGCATCAATTGGTGCCCAGTTTAATGAGGAACATCAGGCTTTGGCCATATGGTCCTTGAAAAAGAAGGACAAAAGAAGAACAAAAGAAGATGATAAAATTGAGGATACAGGAAGCCTCATTGTTAAAAGGGTTTCTGATACCTCAGGTATTGAGGCAGCTAACCTTGTTTTTCAAACTACCAATTTGAGTTTGAAGGTAGCTGAAAAGGAGAAAGAGGTTTATAATAGCCTAAACCAAAAATATGAGTTTGTTTTAAAAGCATACAATGATGAAAGGATTAAATCCCTGCAAAAAGATGACAAAATAGCATTTCTAGTAGAGGGGAAGCAAACAAAACAAACAATGCCTTAAAAGAGGATTGCACAAGGACCCCACCAGCCTTCCTCATCAAGTCCCATCATCACCTACCCTCCTTCCCCTGCACCATCTACTTCCACCACCCTAGAGGAACTAGAATAGGAAAGGGCAATGTTGAAAACTACAAGGGTAGAATTAGTATGGTAGAAGAAGAAATGGGTAGAGCAATCTGCAGCCTTCAGAGAGGCAAAAGCATGGGTAAAGCATAAGTATGTAGATAAAATACATAGTGCCCTTATGCATTGTACTCATGAAGTAGTACCCACTGAAATTTATGCCCAAGGTAAGAAGATTGTAAATGTTATGAATGAATATCATGAAAACAAAGAAAATTTGGATCAGTTGGTAAACAAGTGGAAAGGGAAAAAAGAGGAATTGAAATTCTTTCACACCTCTTGTAAGAAAAGTGATGATGTTGACATAGTCTTGACTGGCACCCACAAATGTGTCAAGTTACTTCTGGATATGGATATCAAGAGAGACATGGTCATGAGGAAGATGCTAACTTTAAAAAGGGAGTACTCATAGGATAGGTATGAAATGTTCCCAAACCTCTTTAGGAAGAATGGAAACATCAAAGGTGAGGGGTTGTGGTACATGCAAATTAAAGAAGCATTAGCAACTAGAACCAATAGTATACTAACTTTGGAGAGTACCCTGCTCTTTGCTCAAACAATTGAGATAGTGAGTAAGGCCATGTCATTCTTTGCATTCTGGTCAGATGAGATAGAAAAGGCATATGTCACATGGAAGGAAATCAATAGAAGAAAAGATGAAGTTCTTGGCTTCATTTGGCTGAGTGATGAAGTGTATACTTCTTGGAAGGAAAAGTACACAATAACTGATCCAGGTGAAGGAGAGGATATGCAAGTGGATGAGGAAGCACAACCGAGTAGTTGATGTAGTTGAAAATGGATACCATACATCACCAGCATCAGAGGCAATGAGTTCTATATGGCATATCCCTAGCAAGTACAAGGAAAATACAATCACCATGCGGTTGTAGGACAAAGAATCGGTTAGAATATCTTGTAACAAGAGTGGTTCTACTATCCACTTGTTATTTTGTCTTGTTGTATTCTTAAATTTTGTCTTTTAGCCTAGTCATCTGAAGCTTGTTGCATCCTTGATCTTTAAGGATTCCAGGATGACTAGTGCTGGCTATATAGTAAGTTGTAATATATTGTAAAGGATGGTAAAAAAAAATAAGACTGCGAGGCAAACTTTTGAATGATGTCTAGGTTTTGGTTTTGAATCAATTTGAATGTATTCAGATCAGGCTTCTATTAATAAAATATAATGAAATCTCCATTTTGATACTGTACGCCTCTCTCTCCGGTCCCCATAGCTTTCCAAAGGTGATGGTTAGTAGCAAAGGTTCACAAATGAATGCAAATCAAGTATACAATGCCTACTAAACAAATAACAAAAACATGAGAAATAAAATGTACAAGCAAGAGAAAAGAAGACAAATAAATGCAAACCCCACGATGCTTGAAGCTTATATTGTTTCTCTCTACTCCTTCTGAAACGTTGTTCTTGATGCTCAGTATTGGCGGGGCAGCATCTATGACTTGAGAAGTGTCAAGAATTTGACAATTGAAATGTGTGTGTGTGATCGCAAGATGGCTTGAATGCTAGAACCAAACTGACGAAGTAATGGCGCACGAGAGCCTGAA
Source organism: Thuja plicata (assembly GCA_018584345.1). NCBI lineage: Eukaryota > Viridiplantae > Streptophyta > Pinopsida > Cupressales > Cupressaceae > Thuja > Thuja plicata. The sequence goes on along the minus strand of MU227378.1, from coordinate 1,312,277 downwards.
ATCCTAGATCCTTCAAATGGTTATGAAGGGTTTATTATATAGGAATTGGTGATGAAATGAATGGTTGAGATCAATCCTAGAGATGGGGAGATGAACAGTTGAGATCAAAAGGAACAGGAGAGGTCCTCAGTAAACTCCACCTCTTCATTTGGTAAAGAGGAGATAGGGTTTCGTTAACTGAAGAGCTAATTATGAGTTGCCTTTTTGAACTGAAGAGGTGGGTGAAGTTACCCATGTGGACTGGAGAGATGGGTGGAGTAACCCATGTGATCTAATTGGAGTTATCTCTTTGAAGATAAATGAGTATTTAATTCATTTATTTAATAATTGTTTTCAATATGTCAGATAATTGAATTCTTTTTAATTAAGAATTGCTTTATTTGATGAAATTAAATTAATTTAATTGGAAGAATTTAATTAGTAAGTTTAAATATTTGGATTTAAGCTATAGGAAATTGAGTTTAATTAATTAAATAATGATAATTAATCAATTAAAGCTTAATTAAATAAATAAAATTAATTATTTAATTAATTTTGGGAATTGGATTAGATGATTTGAGGAATGAATTTATAATAAAATAGATGATTAATTAATGATTAAAAAACCATTAATTAATAGATGAAAATTAGTGTTTTTAATGTAAAGTAGCAAGCCTATCCATTTCAGGGTGTCTACATTTGCCCCTCTTTGATGCGATGTGACTTGTTACAGTGTGTCAAAGATTCTTTGATTTTTCCCCAGCTTGCCCGAGCATTTAGTAGGTGTATTTATGCCCCCTCAACAAATTTGAGCGAAAAAGTCGCGAGACAAGCATTAATTTGATGAAACTGCAAATTGTAGAACTGGGTGGCTGACGGATCTGAAAAATAGTTTAAAATGCCCCTGTAATTGACCTTTGAATTTTCTGGGGACCTGGAAGAAATTTTGAAGCTCCTGGGTGAAATTAGGGTTTTTTGGAACCCCTATAAGTAGCTGAGAGATCGCTTCATTTGTCACTTTGCGAATTTGAGCTCTGAACCTCTTGGTAAGTTTCTTTATTATTTTCTGCTTCATTTTCTTCCTTCTTCGAGCGATGGCGAGTCTTCCAGGCGTTATTCACATTTCTGGTCGAGTCTATTTGTACCATCATCCTACTGGCTCTGGACGTCCGATGAGTTACCTCGTGTTGCATGTCATTAATTGCATGAATTTTAGCTTTTAAAATTTGTACTTTTTTGAAAAAAATTTACCTTTGCCGCAATCACCTGTGATTTGGCCGCAATTGTAGTTTGGATGCCACAATTGTCGGTTCTAAGCCTCACCTGATAAAAGTGTTTTAGCTGCCTCTTTTAATTTCCGTATTTGCATTTTGGGTGCCACACTTGTTTGTGTGCTGCAATCGCATAAAAGTACCACACTTGTCTATGTTTAATACCGCAATTAAATTTTTGACACTGTCTGCCTGATTTCGTTGTTAGTTATCTGCTTGTTTTTGCTTCTGTTATGTTCCTCAACATCTTAAACTGATAATTTTCTATTTTTTGTACTCTTTGCAATTTGTCAGGCGCATTTTGCGGTGTCGAGAGTCTAGGCCAGCGGGACTCATTTACAGATTCTAGCTTTCGGAGGATGAGAGGTCAGTACTTCAGGACCTTGGTTTATATTAGATCTATTACATGCCTGAGATCACGACCAATAGGGGTCTGATCTCCACTCTTGTAGAGCGATGGCATTCTGAGACCTGTACCTTCTGGCTTCCTACCAGGGAGTGCACTGTGACCTTGGAGGATGTGTATCACATCCTCCAACTCCCTAACCAGGGTGAGTTGGTGGAGTACTCCACTTGTACTGGTGTAACTACTTTGTCTGAGCTCACTGGACTACCTAGGGATCAGCTCGGGCTGGCCGGTGGTTATGATATTCCCTGGTTGAGGTTTGGATTAGGTTTAGATAGACTATCCACATTACTGGGTAGTTTGATTTGTGGCATCCTTTGCCCCGATTGGCATCAGCGTGGGTTTTTTGTTGGATTTGGAAGTGTCCTTCAGAGTATGGTCCGAGACCATACTGCTTTTGCATGGGGCCCATGCATGTTGGCACACATGCATTTCCATATGATGTATGTGGCTTACCTTGATGGTAAGTCACTCGGTTGTGGCACCACTTTGTTACATATTTGGGCGTGGGAGCAGATTGTTATTTGCCATCCTGTAGGTGCTTGTGCTCTCCTGGCCGATAGGCCATATGTATATATGTATGATGGTGCTATTGTTCAGACCCATATGGGTCATCTTTCTTACTGGCGACAGCAGCTAGATATGATTCCATACTTTATCAAGAAACCTTATAGAGATTGTCATGTTTGGGATGGGGAGGACATCCATCTCCCATTTTGTCAACAGTGTTGGTACCTGATTAGCCGTGTGAGTGATCATGTGCATATGATCAATTTTCATAACACTGACAGGGTGTTACAACAGTTCAGGGAGCAGCAGGACGTGTCTGATTCATATGCCTACTTTTCTCAGAGGTCCCAGGATGCTTGTGTATGGGGTGCTATAGTGTCCCTAGATGTTGCATGCACTGAGTTCTTAGGTTTGCTCCCTGTTGCATGGACGTGGCGTTTGGCCACTATTGATCCAAGTTTGTTTTTCTTTATTATGCTTATGTACTTCTTTTATGCCCTGTGATTTTGTGCTCATACTTTTCTTGGATACTTATATATATCTACTCTGGTACTGATAGTCGACTTATCTTTTGTGGGTACCACTCCACAGTATGATGCTCACTGGTTGCAGCATCGTCCTATAGCTTTGACAAATGTCTCACATTCTATTCCCAGGACTATCATGCGGAGGGCTCGATGGGTACGACATGGCAGGGGAGGTCGTGATGGAGGGAGAGGAGGTGGACGGGGAGGGAGGGATGGTGGGAGAGATGGTGGATGGGGGGAGGCAGGAGAGATGGTGGTAGAGATGGAGGGCGGGGGAAAG
>MU227378.1:1257499-1267950 GCA_018584345.1 Thuja plicata | reverse complement strand
TAACTTCTTTCTCATTGATTTTGACTATCATCATGAGAAAGCCTTGTTTGTCATACTGAGCGGCGCCACTCCCAGCCTTGCTTGCAAGGGTGTGTGACTTACAAGTGTTGGTGTGGCTGCAAGGCCCCAGCTTTGTATCAGAGGCACCAGAGGTTATTGTGAATAGAAGCCTATTAAACAATCTCTTAGTTAGATGCCTACCCAGTTCACCTCCAAAAGGAGGCATAATCTGTGCGCAGGGAGAGGGAAGAATCTCTCCCCTAGATTCTTGACATAGGTATGCACCTAGATGTTTGAACTGGTATATGACGCTAGCCCCTGTTTAAGGGTAACCTTTGAACATATATACTTAGTCCTTGGAAACACCAAAAACACGGGCGCTCTTTTGAGGGTGACACTATTGTGTGAGGTACACGCATACGCATAAGACATCGGGGCACAGATTTTGTCTTCTCAACCAATTTTCTTTGTAGGGATAATTGAGTGTTTGTTCTTGAGTCTTAAACTGTCCATACTATCATCAAACAAAGACTCCCATGTTTCTACCAAGTTGCTTTGTCCTTGGTGGAATTGTTTACGACTACTATTTGCATCACTACTTGATTGAAACTTTGTGTTTTTAAATGAGTGCTTGTCACCTTGAAATAGAGATTGCTGATTTGTACCATCTTAAAACTGTCCTAAACCTGGATATCTTGTTAGAGAACAGTTCCCACTGTGTCTCAAAATCTGGTTTGTATCCTGAAAACTGAGTTTGTTTATCTGCCTTATCTGCCTCTTGTCTAGGATTTGATTGCTCGTTCCTTCATTATCTATAGACTGAAACTAGTTGTTTCGAGTTGCAAACTGACTGATTCATACTTGAACTTGTCTTGTCTCTTTGTCTCCATCCTATTTTCTTGTGTTTTGTACCTTGCGACACGATAGTCATATCTTGGCTATTCTAGCCATACCTCTGATGATTCATGCCAAGTGCATCTCACACCTTGGCTATTCTAGCCTATTGTCTCTATTTTTTTATACCTTTAGAGACAGAGTTCTAAGTCAGATCTTAAGTTTCCTCTTGTATTATCTTTGTCTATGCCTGTTACAACTAGGAGCGGTAATATCTTTCATATACGCGGTTTTGGAGTAGGTAGAGGTAAACCTCACAATCAAGGGAAAGGTCATTCTGAACCCGTTATTCAAGTGGATAATCAAGAGGGATCATCACGTTCCTCTTCCCCATTCAGTGCAAACCCAACTCTAAATCTGAAGCCAGTGCTTCTGTTTTGTTCTAATCTGTTGTTTCAAGATCAGCGTAATCTTTTTTTCTCAAGCCAACAAGGCTACAAGAAGTCATCTGTTTGGGTCAATCCCATTAATGACCCTTGCTACCTTAGTGATCCATTTCAAAATTTCAATCCTTTTGATTCGTGAAAGAGCACATCGGCTAGGAGTCCTAACTCTCATACTAAAGGAGTAAACACGGAACAATCTCATGTTAAAAAAATGATGTCTCCTTTCGATTACACACAAGGTCATGACCAATCTCAACATGAACAAGGTCAAGAGAAACACCAGGGTCAAGATCAAACTCAAAGCATTTATGAAATTCTTGGCAACGAAGATGACCCAATAACTCAAAATGATATAGATGCAGCAAAGTCTAATAAATCTCTTATTAAAATGATGGTGATACTCCTTGTGGAAGACAAAGAAAAGTATTTTCTATATTTAGTGAATCAAGGAGTCAAATTACCCGTGAACTTCCAATTGGATATGCTTGTCGCTAAAGAAGAGGAAACTAAAACCTCCAAATTGCATAAGATAATCCAAGACATGCAAGGTCAAATTAGACAACTTATGAAAGATAAGGATAAACCTACACAACAGTTCACAATGGAAAGTATATGTCCTTTTCTGTTTGATAGGAGCATTATTATGCCACCTTTTCCCAAAGGTGTGGAGCTCCCAAAATATGACAAGTATCTAGGTACCACTGATCCACAGGATCATTTAAGAGAATTTGGTGCCTTGTCGATGGAGTTTATACATGATCAAATGTATTTGATGCATCTTTTTCCACAAAGTTTGGGTGGACCCGCTATGGAATGGTTCTCACAATTGCCCACTGGCATCAAAACTTTTGACAAGATTGCCAATCTTTTTGTGCAACACTATTCTCATAATATTAAACATCCTGTCAGCATAAGGGATCTCTACAACCTTAAGCAAAAGCAAGGGGAATCATTCTTGACATTTCTCCAAAGATAGAGACAACTTTGCACAAAGTACCTGCGCAAAATACCCGAGTCTGAGAAACTTGATATATTCTTGGATAATCTCACCCCTGACTTCGGGTATCAAGTCCAACTTCAAGGTCCCCTTAACTTTGATAGTATGATAAAAAAGGCTGTGAGAATAGAAGAATTCATGGTTAAAAAAGGTGAATTGACCTTGTATAAAGATAACAAGAAAAATTCCTCATCATCCAACAAAGACAAAGGCAAATTTCCCAACAAAAATAGAGATGTTGTGAACGATGGGGTGGTTGATAACGTGAATTCAACTTCTTCAAAACTGGTCTTTAATCTCACCTTGGGTATACAAGTGACCAAATCTGTCAAAAAGGCTACAATCAATACTCAACAGCCTTCTAAATTTTCTGGCAACAAACCTTGGGAAGCGTGACCCAAGCCTGAATTTACCTCTCTGGGAGAACCGCTTGATGTGGTTTTCAAAAATTTTGTGCACAATCAAATTCTTTCTCCTTTGGAGAAACATTTATATGATCCGCAACCAAGACCTCATTGGTGGAATGAGAATGCTTACTGTGATTACCATCAAAACAAAGGTCACAAGACTGCTACTTGTCTCCAATTATGACATAAAGTTCAAGATTTGATTGATAACCAGGTCATCATTGTGGAGAATCTTAACAAGAATTTAGATCATCAAGCATTCAAAGATCCCTTTCCTCATCATGAGAAAGGTGAATCCTCCAACGCTCAGAATAATAATGCAAAAGTTAATTACGCCAATACCACTTACGATAACGTGATCAACATGATTGAATTAGTGGAAGTGGAATATTGCAATATGTTTACCAGCAAGGGAAGTGGGAATGTTTCTAAATGTAGAACCCCATTTGTATTGAGAGGATTGGGGTCTCAATTATCTGAATCAAAAACATCTTGAGATTGTGCGAACATTGTTACTAGATCTAATGCTAGAATCTCTATCAAGGGTCCTAACCCTCCTGCTGCTACGTCTGCACAAAAACAAATTGCAGATAAGACTATTGTTGGTTCTACCAACAAGACCACAAAGGTGGTCCCTACACCTCCTGCTGCTAGTTATAGCATTCTTGATCAGCTTCAAAGGACCAATGCTCAGATAACTATTTTTGAGCTATTGAAAATCTTGCCTGCTCATAGGCAGATTCTGGACAAAGCTCTCACTGAAGCTAATGTCCCCAAAGATATCAATTTGGATCAATTTCAATCCATGGTGGGTCATTTGACCTCGCCTCATTATTTATCCTTCTCTTAAGAAGATGATCACTCAATTAGTCACCCACACAATGCTCCCCTGCACATAGAAGTCATGATTGGAAAATAGCTAGTCCGCTGTGTGCTCATTGATAATGGTGTTGGTCTTAATATTTTCTCCGCTCATTTTCTTGCTCAAATAGGTTATGGTGAGGATCGCATAGATTCCCACAAGAGAATTATCATAAAATCTTATGATGAGGAAGAGAGAACATCTAAAGGTCTAGTTGTGTTACCCATTCTGGTTGGCCTAGTTGAAAGAGATGTCATATGTCAGGTGCTAGACCTTCCTCTTGCGTATAAAAATTTTCTAGGAAGACCATGGATCCACGAGATGCAAGTGGTTCCTTCTACATACCATTAGTGTATCAAGTTTTCTTTTTATGGTGCAGAGGTGACCATTCCTGCTAGCATGGGTTCTTCTTGTAATGCTCTCACTCAATCAGCTGACAGTCTTGTTCCAAATAATAGAGAATACATAGAAATCTGCGATGCCAAGCTCAAAGACATGGAACAGACACTAAAAATCACAGATATAGGCATGGGGGGATATCAAATGGAACTTGTGTTGTCATTAGCAGCTCTACCCCTATCTCCTTGATCTTATGGGAGACCTTCTGAGCACAAAAAATCTTTCATTACCCCTAAGATAGCTTATGAGGGTACATTTGTATGGTCTAATACACCATTGGAAGATGAGGATGAGGAAAGAGCTATCAAGGTTTGGCTTTGTAAGGGAAAGAACACAACTGAACAAACTGCCTCAGCTCATGAATTAAATCCTAACAGTGAGGGTCTTAAGATTATGAAACATTTTGGGTATAAAGGAAGTGGCCCGATAGGTGTGAATGGCAATGGGTTAGTGGAACCTATCCAATCTATAGGTCAAAAGACAAAAGATACCAGTGGTTTAAGTTTCAAAAAGGTCATGTTTCATCTAGGGATCAATAAATTTGTGCCAAAAGTAGAGCCTACACCAGAACCTGAAGGCACAACTACAGTCGACACTATACAAGATAGCTCGGATGAGGATTACTTTCCTTATCCCATCCCTCCAGACCTGGCAACATTCTTTGCTAAGCCAGATAAGTTTGTGCCACGTACCTATACTGCTGAAACTGACAATGATTCTGATCAAACCACACCATTTGAGACACTAACTTTTGAGCAATGGAAAGACTTACAAGATCCTAACATCAAAGGAGAATAATACATACCACCAGAATTCCAAGAACGGTTAACACAAGAACAAACTAGTATTACAAGAACTCAAAAACCTTCATGGTGCAAGCACCCAAGTCAGAGTTTGGATACAAACTCTCAGGAGTATGAGTTTGATAGTTTTTCAGTAGGATCTTATGAAATACTTCTCGACGTAAGTGAGGGGTCTAGTGAAAATCCTAATGAGTCTGAGTCTATAGGTGTTAACATGTCTTCTACTTCAGTCATTAGGGATCAAAAGGATTCGAACACACCTTTGGACAAGATTGGTTTAGCTCTCAGCTTGCTAGTTAACACTTTTGGTGACCATACTGTGACCGCACTTGAACCTGTCGCATCTCTTTCCCTCCAACATCCTAAATTAATAGACTGGAATTCCCCTTCTTCATCTAGTGAAGTCCTTAAATTCTAGAATGATTACACTTTAGCCTGCTACCTTCACACTGTTGAGCCTGTAATGTCCTCCACTAGTGAAGAAAGTGTCAACATGACCAAGGCTGACACCAAGTACCTTAGTCAGAAAATTAAAAGAAAAAATAAGCACTCTGATGGTGAAAACCACGTTGTGGCAATATCAAAGCCAAAAAAAGTAAAAAAGAAAAGACATACCTGAAGGTGAAAACCTCTCTAATGCACCTGAGGTTGAGGTACTTGATGCACTTTCGAGTCACTTCCAGGAACGCTCATCAGTTTTAATTGAACCAACTCAGCCGATAAATCAGGGGACAGAAGAGCATCCACATATCATTCATGTGGCCAAGTCATTATCTACAAAGGAACTTAAGGAATTTATAGAATTTTTCCAAGAGAAAAAGATAAATTTTGCATGGATGTATTCTAACATGCCGGGCGTGGATCTTGATCTCATTATGCATCACTTATAAATAGCTCCAGGTGTGAAACTTGTCAAACAAAAACTTAGAAAGATGCATCTGCATGTAGCTTTATTGATCAAAGTAGAATTGTAAAAACTTCTGAAAGCTGGGTTCATCCGAGTGATTGATTATGTAGAGTGGATTTCTAACATAGTCCCAGTGACTAAACATAAAAAATCTATTAGGGTCTGCACAGACTTTAGAGATTTAAATTTGGCATGTCCTAAGGATGATTTTCCACTTCCTAATATTGACATGATTGTGGATATGACAGCGGGATATGAGATGTATTCATTAATGGATGGCTTCTCTGGCTATAATCAGATCAAAATTGTGCCAGAGGACCAAGAGAAAATAGCTTTTACTTGTGCATGGGGTACATTCTGTTGGAATGTTATGCCCTTTGGTTTAAAGAATGCTGGGGCTACTTATCAAAGAGTTGTTACTACAATATTTCATGACATGATGCATGGGACAATGGAGGACTACATGGATGACACACTTGCCAAAAGTATGGATAGAAAGACACATCTCACTGATCTAGGTCCTATAGTAGATCGTATGGAGAAATTCAAGTTCCAGCTAAACCCTAAGAAATGTGCATTTGGGGTTACTTCAGGAAAATTACTTGGCTACATCATCTCAGTGAAAGGAATTGAGGTGGATCCAGAAAAGGTACAAGCTATAATGGAAATACCACCACCCCGTAATATCAAACAAATCAGAGGTCTCCAAGGTTGGCTCAAATCTATCAGGTGGTTTATCTCGCAATTAGATGACAAGTCAGAACCTTTCACCAAAACTCTGCATAAAGGTGTGACTTATGACTAGAACAAAGAGTGTGAACAAGGGTTTCAATATATTAAACATTATTTAGCTAATCCACCCATACTGATGCCTCTCATTCAGGGGAAGCCTTTGATCTTATATATCTCAGCAATGGAAACATCCTTGGGTGCTCTCTTGGCCCAAGAAGATCCAAATCATAAAGAAAGAGCCATTTACTACATCAGCAGAACATTGGTCTCTTAAAAAATGAATTATTCAATAATTGAGAAGGCATGCTTAGCAATAGTGTTTGCTTCCCAGAAGCTACAACACTACATTTTGGCTCACACTACAAGTCTAATCACAAAGATCGATCCATTGAAATACTTACTCAGTAAATCTACCCTCACAGGTAGACTAGCTAAATGGGTCATGCTCCTTAGTGAGTTTGATATTGTATATGTTGAGAGAAAAGCTATCAAAGGACAGGTAATTGCAGATCAATTTCCTGAAGCACCTCTTATAGATCGCCAACCATTAAAGATGTAATTCCTAGATGAGTCCATTATTCTTCTCACGCATCAAACATGGACACTTTTTTTTGATAGATCGTTCACCCAAATGGGGTCAAGAGGTGGAATTTTGTTTATCACACCTCAGCGGTACTCCTTACCGAAGGCATATAAAATGATGTTCCCTTGTACCAATAATACCGCCAAGTATGAAGCTCTGATAAAGAGACTCAAGATTGCTAGAATGGTGAGTGGATGAACTAAAAGTCTTTGGAGACTCACAACTGGTTATCAATCAAGTCAACAATACTTATCAAACTAAAGATGAAAAGTTGGTACCCTATAAAAAGATGGTTGAAAGCCTTAAGAATTACTTTGCACATGTCACTTTTCAGCAAATTCCCCAGGTGGATAATAAAGCAGCTGATGCTATGGCTACTCTAGCCTCTATGTTGCAAATGCCAGAGAATGATTTCAGACACGAGTTCCTAGTGGAGACATTATGCTACCCTGCCTATGATTCTCCTGACTCGCAGATGGTCTATTTAGTAATTGGACATAATTCATCTCACTACCACCACATATACTCCTATCTCCATGACCAAACTATTCCTAACACCTATACTAGAAATGAAAAATTCCATCTAATCCGTAGTGCTTCACAATACATCATCGTAGAAAATGACTTGTATAGACGGGGTCTAGACAGTACCTTCCTTAGGTGTCTAGAACCTAATGAGTCTAAACATGCGTTAGAAGAGGTACATGAAGGCATTTGTGGTTCTCACTCAAATGGTCTGACACTGGCTTGTAAAGCTTATTAGAGCTATTTATTATTGGCCCGATATGGAGAAGGAAGCTACACAGTTTTCCAAATCTTGTAAGCAATGTCAACTCCATGGTAACTTGATTCATGCTCCAGCTAAGGAACTCATTCCATTTATCACCTTTTGGCCATTTCAACAATGGGATTTCAACTTAGTAGGTTAGATACATCCATCTTCCTTGAGAGGACACAAGTACATCATCACTACTATGGATTATTTTACTAAATGGGTTGAGGCAGTACCTCTTAGTGCAGCTGATGGAAAATCTGTAGCTATGTTCATCCTAAACTACATTATTTGTAGATATGGTGTACCTTCCTCTATTATCACTTGCAATGGGGGACAGTTCAAGAATAAAGATCTGAAAAATTTATGCACTAAGTTCAAGATCATTCAACATTGGTCTTCTATTTATTACCCCCAGGGTAATGGGCAAGCTGAAGCTTCCAATAAAACAATTCTCAAGATCCTACACCGTACGGTACACAAGTCTAGACGGGATTGGCACCTGCAGATCAATCCAACTTTATGGGCCTATCGCACCAATATCAAAACACCAACAGGGGCCATGCCCTTTGCTTTAGTCTATGGTGCAGATGTTGTACTACCTGTTGAGGTTGAGATTCCTACATTGCGAGTCTCTTTGAAAGGCCTCATTACAGATGATGACATTAGAATATCTCGGCTACAAGAGCTTGAGTTACTAGATGAACGTCGGAAGGTGGCCTTCGATCATCTCAGAGCATATCAAATGAGGATATCAAAGAGCTATAATAAGAAAGTTAGACCAAGAGACTTCCAAATGGGTGATCTCGTCCTGAGAGAGAATCCTAAAAATCAGCAACAGTGGACTCAGAAAGGGAAGTTTGAGCCGAACTAGCTTGGTCCTTATATTATTACTATAGTATTCGGGTCTAGCGCTTATCAACTCTCCACTACAGAAGGTGAACCACTCAAAGAGCCCATCAACGCTCTTCACTTGAATAATTTCTATAGTTGAGATATCTTCTGCATGCTCATGTACATACTTTATTTCTGAGAAAATCCTAAAAATTGTAAAATGTCCTCAAAAAAATGATCATCTTAGTGAAAACCTAGCAAACAAGCCCTTTGATGTATCTATTATCCTAGTGAAAACCTAGTAAACAGGTGCCTTGATAATATCAAAAAAATGAAAAAATACAAAATACAAAAAAATCAAAAAAAGAAAAAGAACCAAAAAAATTTGAAAATTTTGAAAATACAAAAAAAAAGAGAAAAAGCAAAAAATGTGCCATTGATGAAAACCTGGTAAACAGGCGTCATGGTAGCAAAAATAGAATTTCTGCCAAGATGGTGAAAACCTGGTAAACAGGTGCCTCTTGTTTCACAATGCTTTATTTGTCACAGCATATCTTGGCTTTCTCGCAGTTGCTCTTTCGCTTTCCTGCTTCAGTTCGCTTTCCTGCTTTAGTTTGTTTTCCTGCTTTAGTGTGCTTTTGCTTTCCGTCATCTTTGAGATTTTGCTTGACCTCACATGGATTGAAACTGGTCATACTTGGGGGCATGTTCCTGGTCTAGGGGGCATTGTCTTATCTTTTAGAGTCTTTTCTCCTCTTGCATCTGTCACTAATGGATCTCACTGCGTCTGCCTACCGATGCCTCATAGCACTTCGTCTCTTCTTGAGACTCTCTTTGGCATCAGTCAACAGTGGATCTCACTACATCTTCCTACTGATGCTTTGATCTTGTTATCAATCATTGTGCTTGAGAATCTCTTGCGACAGTCACCAGTGGTTCTCACTAAGTCTGCCTACTGTCGCTATATTGCTGAGGTTTCTCCCTTTGTCTCGCTATCTGTTTGTTTGGCTTCGATCCATCCGTTACTTGGGGGCATGGTTCCCCACTTCAATCGTTCTTTGGTTTACACTTGAGTCAGTAATCTTGTTGAAGGACAACTCTCTACTGGCATGAACTGGTGTTTCTCAACACCTTAATCAAACAGTTTTTTTCAACACTCTCTTTGGACACATCTATGTTTTTTCAACACACTTCAGACATCTCGCGACGTAAGCATCTCTTGATAACAATCAAACACACTGCACTCACAAGCACAATGGTGTTTTTCAACACCCTAAACATAGACACATTCGTAAGCCTCAAAACATGCTGAGATATGATTGACTCTTTCTTTGTATGTTGTCTATTCTCATGAATTTCATTTGATATTTTCTTTGTCTACTGCTTGTTGGTATGGTTTTGATGATCCGGCAACGTCAAATAAACAGGGTGTATGTGATAAGAGCTTCTGCATTAAGTTGGAAAAGCCTCACATCCCTCGATCTTGTTTATTTGTACGCCAAGGGGAGGTCAGAACTATCTCCTTGACTGTTATTGCTATGATTGTTTACTTGTGAACTTTTATTACATCAAATTGGAAACAATGTTCAGGTCACCTTGGGTTTTGTGCCTCCGTGCTTACGTTCGTTTCCTATATTTTATCCAATGAAAGTCATATTTGTATTCTTATGGTTGCAGTGGCACCAGTAAGGATTGTATTGACTCTGATGATCCAAAAGCACCCGATGATGATAAATATGATGAGTCTGACAACCAAAGTCCTAGGATTGCATTTAGCTTAGGCTTGCATTTGCATTGTAGGCTTGCATTCACATTTTAGGCTTGCATCGTGGTAGTTTGGTGCTCTCTTCATTATCTTCTCATTCTTCAAAGGTC
>MU227378.1:1242073-1257449 GCA_018584345.1 Thuja plicata | reverse complement strand
AGCTTAGGCTTGCATTTGCATTGTAGGCTTGCATTCACATTTTAGGCTTGCATCGTGGTAGTTTGGTGCTCTCTTCATTATCTTCTCATTCTTCAAAGGTCCTCATCTTTCATCATGGTTTCTTCTCAACTGCACGAGTGTCCAGTCCTCATTCTTGATCTTCGTATGCGTTCTTTTGGTTAGTACCTATTGTATATTGCAAATATCCTACATGATATGATTAGTACCATTGCATTCATTGCATTACATTCATTTCCAAGAAGTGCATTTTCATACATTCATTTTCATACATATATCCATAAAACATGTGCATCCATTATAAGCATAAATCAAATCATACATAGCATTTATCCATCTAACATCTATCATAGCATTTGCATACATCAATAAAACATGTGCATAAACATTTTCATATTCATCCATTGCATACATTTCTAATCCATACATATAAACATATAGGAAATCATCTCATAAAACATACACATTTAAAGCAATATATACAGATGTACAATGATGCCAAAAATCAAGTTCATATATATATCGATCGGTCTAAATGTACAAGGGTGCTACTCGAGCACAATAGGTCAAAATGGTGGCACAATATACATCACAATCTAACCACTTGGAGGAGGTGGAGGGGGTGGTATGCTCTGCTACTGAGGAGGAGGACCTAGTGGAGGAGGACCCGCTAGAGGTGGTCCCGGTGGAACAATCCGTGCACCAGCATATTCTATGAAAGGCAAAATCTGATCTACTGCCTCAGGTACTGCAATAGTATATGCAGCATAATAGTACAAAGCCTGAGCAGCCTCATATCTAGTCTCTAGCTGGGATAGAGCCAATGCCTCTCGCAAATCTTGGATCTCCTGGTCTTGCTCAGATATCCATGTATCCCTGATGATCACCTGCATGTGGAGGTCATCACGCTCTCTCTATGTCTGATAGGCTCTCTCCCTGACTCTTTGAAGAGCCTCGTGTAACTGTGCTACCTATCCACCTGCTGGAGGATCAGTCAGAATAGCATCAGCCATCACTGTATCATCCCCCTGCTCTGCAGCCCTATCCTAGCTGCCACTGGGCCTAGCATCTGCATCTAATCCCATGGATCTCGTAGGGATATCTGTCTGAACTATACAGGGTCGTACAACTCTCTCCTGCTGCTGTAAAGGTGGCTGCTAAAGCTAGTGATCCTAAGGCTTCTATCCCAAAGGAGGAACCTATTGTGCCTGCTGTTGTGGTGGTGGCTGCACCACCTAAGGGATCTGACCCACTGGAGCTATGAATCTAGGAAACAGATGGGCCAACATATAATCTCTGTATGTAGGTGTCATACCTGCATTCGTCACCGCGGCCATATAATCCCACCTAGCTGGTGGTACTCGAGCATCTATCATACTGTGCCCCCTATCCAGTAATCTCTGCCACCCCTTCTTCATCTCATCGATGAATCAGGCGTAAGTACAATACTCAAGATACACGTCCTGCAGCCTCCCAAACTGGTGCAATACGCACATAAGCAAGAAGTGCTTAATAATAGTAATGGTATGTCCTATCAGAGGATGTGAACAGAACATGTATGAAAACTCGTGACAAGCATCATCCCAAACCTTAGTGGCTACCAAAGGTCACCATATGACTACAGCCATATCATCAATCTTTGCTCTCCACTGCTCAGTCTTACCCAGCGCGAGCTGGGTCATCAGACTAGTGTATCTATAAATATACAGCTCTAATGGCTACCGTGTATCATGAAAAATCAGCCTACATATGGGAAGGTGCTCACAGGCCTAGATCTGTAAAATGATGACTCTAGCCGCCATAGTACGGGCACCCCGATACACGATCTTGTGCATCTCATGATACATCTGTGCGAGCATACACTCGCCCCATCCAAAAGTGACTATAGGAACATCCAGCATCTTCTGGAGCATAACACCCTAGCCACACTCTAAACCGTGTTGTCCACGATCAGGAACCAGATGACAGCTTAGAAATAGTGCCAGAACAACTACCAAGGGATAATCTCAGCCATAGGTCTGTATCAGCTCCTTCAAGGAGATGGCTCGGCCCATCATTAAATCATCCTAAAAGATGGCTCTCAAAGCCTATGTACCATCTCTCGGCTGCGTGCAATACCCTACACGAGCTCCATAGAACGACACTCTCAAAATCCAGTATACATCCTTCGGAGTCACCATCATCTCTCCCTGTGGAAAATGAAAAGTATTCATCTCCGAATGGAAACGCTCAACCAAGGCTCCAAGTAGTCCATGATTTACCCAAATATCGAGTACATCATGTAGATATGTCAATCCTAACCCATCAATGTGGGCCCCGTCGACATCTAATAATCTCTATAACAACTCACCCATGATAGGATGACGGGATCTAAAATCAATGTCTGGGAGATCGACCTGCAAAGCAAGGGACAAAATTGATCAGTACCTCAACAATGATGATTTTTCAAAGCAAAAGACAACAAATGCAGCTATGGAACTATTCCACACACAATTTAAGATATGGCAACTGATTGACTCTGCGACGCAAGAAAAATGACAATTTTTTATTTTTGCCAATTTCCCATGCGAGCAAACTCTTTTCTCGCGCGAGGAAACTCTTGTCCCGCATGAGCTTTCTGGCTCGCGTGAGGTGGGATGTGTTCTCGCGCAAGATTCTAGGAATCTCATGCGACGCACATGCGCTCTTCGCATGAGTGCTAGGGAGGGGCCTGCGCGTGGAATCCCCAACCCGTGCGAGGATTCAGATTCCTCGCGCGAAAGGCGATTAGGCCCAACACGAGGAAACTATTTCCTCATGCAAGATTTGGTAGGACAAGGTTTGAATAGCCCTAAAACACACTAACGCTAAAAATTGATAAAAAAATTTCAGAAATACAAGATCAAGTTATGAGTACTCACAGGTGCGTCATATTCTGTTGGTCGGTTGTGCCGTCGAGAGCGCTCAAATCTATGTGTGTGCATGGGAATGCTATCGATGTCATCTGGAGCTCTCGCCATCGCTAAAGTCAAAGGTAAATAATGATTTGAAAATGACCCCTCCAAGCCTTATATAGGCTTTGACCTAATTTTTCAAAGTGCTCTATTTTCCACGAAAGTTACACCCTTGGCTAAATGGACCATTCTGAATCCATTTTCGTGATCGAAATCGAAATTTGACACTCCTAAGTAGCTCAAAATCGCATTTTAAAATTTTGGGACCAACATGATCGGATGCTTGTGCAGTCAATTTTCTGACGTTGCTTTCTTGTCAGGATTATTTCTTGTCATCATTTTTCTTGGCTTCTGCAATCTTTTCATCAAAGTCAACTCTAGTCATTTTTGGTCAACTATGGTCAAACCTAATCAACAGGACCTCTTCATCGCTCTAAATTGATTCTGCTCTCTCTTGATCTATCATTTTCTGTGATTTCTTGCTCTCATCATTATGATGTGTCTTCTTTCGATTTCGCTCCTGAGGGGGCAAGATGATTGCATCATTGAATCTTTTTGCATTATTCTCAAATCAGTCTGATCTAAATCAAAAGTACCCATCACTAGGGGTATCTCATCACTTGGGGTATATTCAGTTTTTCATACCTTATGGTCAAAATTGGATATTCTATGATCTCATATCTTGTCATCTATCTTTCTAGGTATCTGAGCAATCTAACTTGGATCCTCAAGGATCAAGCTTCGTTCTGGAGAAGATTCTTAAAATCTCATTGGGTATTGGGGCAATCTAACACTAATTCTTGAAAGTTACACTTTGTTCTGAAGATGACTCAAAATCTCTTTAGACTGTTATCTAGGCAATCTAACCTGGATCTCAGAGGGCTAACCTTTGTATTGGGACAATCTAACCCTGATTCTGGAGATAGTCCTAGATCTTCATCAGCTATCAATGGATATTGCGGCAATCTAACCCCAATTCCGATCTTCACTTCAGACTATTCTTTGAATCAATGCGCTACTCGCACATCAATTCAAAGAGGGGAAAAATGTAACACCCCAAAATTGGCATCTAATAATCCAATCAATTTTGGTGCATTCCTTCAATTTTCTCATCTTCGAAGTCATATTGTATTAGGCAAATTCTTCTCCTAATTGACTTTAATTGACTGAGTTTCAAATGCAGAATACCTAAATTTGCATAAATCTGACATTATATTTAATTCCTAAATTCTCAGAGTTTATTAGCTAAAAATCCCTATGATTAATTGATTTAAATATAAAGTCCTAAGTGCTTTTAATTAAATCAATTCCACCCCCTTTAGCTAATATACATAAAAGGAATTGAAAGGTTATTTAATTATTGGATGAATTATCCTCAAAAAGGAATTCCATAATTCCATGTGAAAGGACACTCATGTGGCAATAATTCACTCTTTTATTTAAATAATCTTTGCATTTTTGTCTCAAAAGAGAATGAAGAGACAATTGTTTCTTTTCAAGAAACTCTTCACTCTCTTTCCATGGTTTTATATAAATTGGACCTCTTTTTCTTCCTTAGGGAGGATGATTTTTGAGAGCATCAAATCTATAGTCAATTTTCATTTGATTTCTTTCATTCTTTAAGCTTAAAATTTGCATAATTAGGCTAGTTTCAATTGGAATTGAAGATGTATTGCTTTTATTTGTGATTCATTCATATATCTAACATTTCAATTTGATTCTCTCAAAGCTTTCTAGATTAATGGCAAGTTCAATTCTAGTTTAAAAGCAATTTATTTTCTAGATTACAAGCATTTCATTCCTAGAATAAGAGTATTTTCTTTTCCTAGATTAATTGTATTTTGTTTCCATAGATTAGTTGCAATTCAATTCTAGATCAATCATTTCTCAATTCATAGATTAATTGCGTCTCTTTTCATAGACTAGTTGCAATTTCAATTTCATAAAGTAATGGCAAATTGGTCTTTTCTTACATTCTAGAGATCCTCTGCATTAGCAATGGTCGGGTTGTTGGCTCTCATTCTGAGGGTAAACTCAACATCCCCAACTGATTAGGAGGCAACAAGTCACTTCAATCGAGTTTGCAAGGTGGACAACTCATGTTCATTTTTGTGAATTGAATGATTGTATAATGACTATGTTGTGTTTGTGCCAAATTTAGAGGTCCACATTCAACATATAACACCCTCCTCTCTGATTAGGAAGAAATCCCATTTTTCTCCCAAGTATGGAATCAAAATCTTATACCTAAAATTAACATATTTTTCTAGCTACTTGTTCAGAACAGAATCCTAATGCTGGATAATCTCAGAAAAAGAGGTTTTAATATGCCCAATAGATGTTTTCTCTCCTGTTCTGAAGAGGAAAATTGTAACCACTTAATGATTCATTGTTCCTATACTAGAAATGTGTGGGATTCAATCTTCAAAAAGATGAACATGGAATGGATGAAACCTCAAAGAATCAAAGATTTTGTTAAAAAATGGTATTGTCCATACCCAAGAAAAGAAATAAAGAGACTTTGGAGGTTGATTCTTCCTCACTTCACTTGGAGAATATTGAAGGAGAGAAATAATAGGGTTTTTCAACATAAGCATTCTCCTCATGAGAATGTGGCAAACATGGTTTGTAGAAGCTTAATGGAAAACTTTAGAGGTCTTATTCCTAAAGATTCTCAGACCAGGAATAACTCCCAGGATATAAGTGAATTTATTAAATGGGAGGAAAATAATAATAGAACTAATAAGATCAAAGTCAAAGAACATACTATTTGGACTGCTCCTCCGAAGGGTTGGATAAAGGGAAACTTTGATGGAGCTGCTAAAGGTAATCCTGGGATGGCTGGGGTGGGTGGGCTCATAAGGGATTGGAATGGAAAATGTCTAGGAGTTGTTGTTATTCCTCTTAGGATTAAAATGAATCTTATGGTGGAAGCTCAGGCTGCTCTCAAATTGGTTAACCTGGAAAAAGAGTTGGGAAGCTCAAAGATTTGGCTGGAAGGGGATTCATTAAATATGATAAATTATATTAAAGGAAGGAGTGCCCCTTCATGGACTATAGCCCATATTATTGAAAAAATTATTACTATCCTCTAAACCTTTCAGGAAAATTATATTTCCCATGTTTACCGTGAAGGAAATAAGCTGGCAGACGGTTTGGCTAATGTGGGGACCCACAATGACATCACCCAAAATTGGATCAGAGAGGAAAATATTGAAAATGATATGAGGAGTCTTATCAATTATGATAGAATAAACCATAGGGAAGGTTTAATCAATATCAATTATGATAAGGACACTCAACATTTCGAGGTGGGATAATTGTCAGATGAGTTATGATAGTGTCATGATTAGCATAAACCACATGGATTGTGGGTCATTTTTGGAAATTCTATTTGAAGAAACTAAAACAAAGTTGCTATCATCCTGAAGAGAAAATAGAGATATTATGGAGGGATGGGTGGTGCTTTGAAAATGGAGGAGCCACTGGACTATGAGAAGTGGAGGTAGAATAAGAAGGTTTGGAAAAAGCTGAAACATGGTGGTGTTACCCCATACATGGAAAGACTACACAACTTTGACAAAGATATTACCAAGAGTTTTGCAGATGGTTGGGTGAATGGCAAATTCATATGGGTAGTAAGTCTTTTCTTCTTACTCTGAGTCTTTTGGTGGAAATTATGGGTTTGCCTTCGGAGGGCATGAATTTTTACAGGGATAATAAAAAATGTGGATGCAAGCCTTTAAATTGTTCCCTAAAAGTGTTGAAGAAGAAGCTCTTATGAACAAAGGGACAGGAGACTATGTGGATATTAAAAAAATTAACACCATTTGGGCGAAAATCCTAACTTTTATGATTGAATACTTCACTTTGGATGGGCGTTACTCAAATATTATAATTTGCATTTTGTGTTGGTTAACCATTTCAGGCATAAGAAGAAATTTTATTTCCCTTATTTCTTGCTTAACTTGTTGCATAACAGCATTGTGGAAAATAGGAAGAAGGCTAGCAACCCTGTTCTGCATGAAGGATTGATTATTATTATTGTGGACTATGATCGAGATAAGATCCCTGACCCAATACCCAAAAGGGTAAAAGGGAAAAGGAAAAGAAATATTGAAGATGATAAAGAGGAAAAAACCCAGAAGATGGATAGGAAAAAGAAGAAGAAAAAATGGGAAAGCAAGGAGGACATGGAAGCCCGGATTTCAACCTCTAAAGGGGATGAGAAGGATGTAAACATTGAAGAGAATGATGATGATCAAGATAATGAAATGGAAACCTTGGATTTTAAAAGCCAAAACCCTAAAAAAGAGGAAAATGAGGAGAATGTTGAAGGGGATGAAGAAGAGAAAAAAATACTAAAGGAGGATGGGAGGAGCAAGAAGAAGATAATGATGAGGAAAAAGAAAACTAGAGTAGTGAAAAGGAAAATGCCAGAGACCAGAGGAAAACTAGGGCTGGAAAAGATATGAATACCACTAAAGACCAGAGCAGAGATAATACAAATTCTAGAGGGCAACCGATAGACAAGGTTACCACTATGGGTTTTGATTATGATGATCGTATTCAGTAGGTGGTTAACAGTGAAATGGGTCATGACATAAATATGGAGAAGTGGATAGTGGATGATATCCAAGAAATGAAACAACACCTAAAGGCTATGGAGGATACCATGGAGCCCTTAAAAATTAGGTTGGAAAAGCTGGAAATGAAGTTTTTGATGGAGGTAAATAGCAATAACTCGGATGAAAGCCTGACAGCTAAGATCAAAGTCATTCTGGAGGAGAAGATGAAAGGCATGAACGACAAGATTAGTTATAATGAGCATATTATTAGTGAAGTTATGAAGCACAGTAATGAGGGACTTAAAGTCTCCATTATGAACTTGAAGGCCATTTATAATTACTTGGAGAGAAAAATTCTAGAAAATAGTACTATCACTATGGCTAATGATGCTGGGAGCTCAGGACCGGGAACTAGAACTAGAAGCAGCCTTAAACGTACACTGCCTGAAACCCCAAATGAGATGAAAAGTATCAAAGATGCTATTCAAAAGATGGAGGATATGCATAAAGAGGCCAGGAAGGATATGTAGAAAGAGGCTGAGAAGGCCACGATGAAAAAAATATTGCTCCTGGTCGGTTGTTGGTAGTTTCTTGGTCATTGTTCTATTTTTTGTTTCCATCTCTTTTTTTTTGTCTTTTGGTTTCTTAGCTTGTCGGTTGGGGTCCTACCTTTTGTCTTGATGTAGTCTTTTATTGTATGTCTGGGTTGTTAATGCTTATCCTTTTTGAGAATATTTTATAAATGGTTTTGAGGTCCATTCAAAACCTCTATTTACTTCTATCAAAAACCATAGAAATAACATCCAAACATTATGTTTGTCACAAATAGTGAGCATATTCCAATTAACCATCAAACCATTGCATAAAAAATTGGTAAACTAAAAATTGCTATAAAATACTTGATTGATCTATAATACATGCCTAAGTATTGGACAACATAGTCTTACATAATCTCATGAATAAAATCCTATAGAAATAACTAACTATTTATTTTATTTATCTAATAATCTAAAACTAACTATTAATGTAAAAACTCCAATGCCCCCCTCCCCATTATTACATTAATTAAAATAAAAGTAGAACATTGCAAGGGTTTTAAACCCAACCCTTCTTGAGGCTTTGATGATGTTCCTTCACCAATCCTCCTCGCTTACCCAAAATAAAAAAAACTAACTACATTAGTGGATCTTCTTATTGTAAACCTAAAACCATCTACATAACATGGGAGAACATAAAAGTGTTCCAACCCCCATGCACAATGAGACACATTTTGTCTAAAATTCCACATCTCCAACCGTGTTGAATTCCTCCTTTAGTGTTGTGCATGAGACACCTTTCCTCCAAAATTCAACATCTCCTCCAAGTGTTTCTAACACCTCCTCAACTACTATGGAAAAAATCCCTCCTCAATTGCACAAATCACCAACCAAACGTCTACACATGACACACATTTTCTCTAAAAGTGCACCTCCTCCAATTGTGTCTAATGTCTCTTTGATTTCATCAACCAAACATGAATATACATCAAAGTGCACCCAAAAAAAATCTCACCCCCATTCCCCCTTTCTTCTTAAAGGGACATAATATCAAGCCCCCCTCTTTTCTTCAGGGACATAAATAAGGTGTTTTTTCTACAATGAATCATCCCTAAGTAAAACGTTTACTTGGGATGATAGATATCCTCTTACCTTTATTGCATCCAACCTCTTATTGGACCTTGTCACACTCTATCCACTTGATTTCACACGTGGGCCTTTTAGAACCTTCAAACTCTTGTCAAGTGCAATATAAATGTCTCAAATATAAAATATATATGATTAGTCATCATATGAAAAATGTGACTCCAATTACAACATATCAAGAATATATCTTTATCTTCAATGCACAATCTTCACTTTAAAATATGATCAAGTATAAATATAGAAAATAATAAATATAGTGTTAGAATTAAGGCAGCACACAAAATTGAGAGGGGGGGTTTGAATCAGTTGTGCCAAAAAAATACAAACCTTTAACCAAAATATAAATTTAATCTTAGATTCGAACAATAAACATGAATGCAAGATCACAACACAGTAATCAACACATAAAACCAAGATTTTTGATGTGGAAACCCAATTAAGGGAAAAACCACAGGAGGGATTAAACCCACAAGATAAATGTACTCTTTCAAAAGCATTATACCATGTTACGAGTATTACAAAGGGGAATGCACATGCATTCAGGCACACTTCCTAGAGCTCACTACACAAATACAACAAAGGATTCAATCCAAAGGAAGGCTCACTGCCTTAAAGATATCTATGATTACAATTCACAGTGGACAAATTGTCCATAGCTCATGAACTGACAAACAACATCTATGATATGATGAACCATAACTGATTGAATGTTTGGAGATGTTAAGTTGATGATCACCAAGACACAGAAAGTTAATGCAAGACATTAAATTAGTTAATGTATTGTATTGTCATTGATGTCAACTTGATATAATTTGTATGTTCATACTCCTAAAGACTTCAAAGAACCAATGAATCAAAGGCTATGCTATCAGTGATGCATAAAAGTTAAGTATTCACAAAGTGACTATATACACCAATGGAGTGCACACTAATGGATAGAGTAAACCAACAAGAGCAAAGTCACAGTGTTACCCGATGAGCAAAAGAACAGCATTACCAACAAGCAAAGTCACAGTGTTACCTAATGAGAAAAAGCATAGTGTAACCCGATGAACAGATTTACAGTGTTGCCCGACAGATAGACAAGGACAGAGATCCCAAAGACAACTTAAGTCTCACCGACAGAACATTCATTTGTCACCGATGACTAACTAAAGTATTGACTGATAGAAAAAAGAGTTTAGAAATGACAAAATGCTTAGTTGTTAAGAGCTAAATATAGACTTAACTAGTACTTATCATTGTTTCAATCGACAAGATAAAGCCGTAGATAAGTAAATGATTTAAAGTTGTTTAGTCCAGTTGGAAAGAAGATCTCTACGAGATAAAACAAGAGTTTTTTTTAAAATCTGATTGACGAGAATTATGAATAACGCCAAGATCAAGAAAGCCAAAAAAATGGTGAAATCATGTCTATATAAGAGACAAGATAATTCAATGAGAATAAGGGGAGTGACAAGAGAATAGATGTTGAAGAGATTCTGAATGAGAAGAAATTCTTCATTCAAACCTGATCAATCAAGCTGAGGAAAGAGCTAAATTCTGCAGACACTGATGAACAGTGATACAACATCACAGAGTAGAACAGTGTGGAGAAAAGGTATTGAATTGATAACATTCATCAAAAAGGTAATGCACTTACAATAGATCCAAAAATCTGCAATTCAAGTTTTGTATGTGAATAGATCAATTTACTATTTCAGTTCAACCATTGAAGCATCAAGTCTCTTAATCTAGCAAGACTTAAAAGTCTTTTCTAACTGAGATACATACGAAGGAGTATCAAAAATTTTAATCATACAAAGTAGAATTGGATATGTCTGATACCTATTGACAGGCCAAGTGAGTGTTTGATCAAGGATGGTAGCATTAGATGCCAGATACTAAGTGACAAACTATTCATTTAAATCCTATAACAAGGTCACACCTAATAGTGTGTTTGTAACCTTTAATAGGGTTGTCTCTTCACTGAGCTCACTTCAGAAGAGTGAAAATTTAGGTTACCAGTCCCAGTGGTTTTTCCCTTAATAGGGTTTCCACGTTAAAAATCCATGTGTTAATGTGTTTATGAGTCATTACTTTATTGTTTTTTCATTTCACATAAGTAAATATGGATTGATCGGTATACACTGGTTATTTACTATATTTTGGTAAATAGAAAGACTGCTAATCAGTAAAGTAAGAATAAGGTTTGAAAGAGTAATCCAAGTAGCAGTTATTTGTTATTAATATTTCAATGCAATCATCTTATAGGACTAAAGAT
This sequence comes from Thuja plicata, assembly GCA_018584345.1. Taxonomy (NCBI): domain Eukaryota; kingdom Viridiplantae; phylum Streptophyta; class Pinopsida; order Cupressales; family Cupressaceae; genus Thuja; species Thuja plicata. The sequence goes on along the minus strand of MU227378.1, from coordinate 1,245,985 downwards.
AACTAGAGGTATGATTTTGTGGTACTAAGTTTTAAGGGTTGATTTAAATATTAATTTTTGAGGCCACTGATTAACCCCCCCCTCTTAGTTATTATAACAATTGGTATCAGAGCTTTCGTGCTTAGAAAGGGATTTTAATAGCTCAAGATAAATATCACAAGATGAACAAACGAGATGTGCCCAAGTTGAACAAAGACAAATTTGCTTCATGGAAAAGAAGAATAAGACTCCGCTTATCATGTATTGGAAATGATGTTACTCAATACTTAGATACTGAATATGTGTTTCCCACAAGAGCACTCACAGTTGAACAAATGAGAGAGAAGCATGAGCACAACTGCATGATAATAGAGCTTGCTTCCTCACTCTCTGATGTTGAATTTGAAAATGTCAAAGCATGCACAATTGCAAAGCAAATGTGGGATAAATTGAAGCTTGTACATGGTGGTGATAAAAATGTTCTGAGAGCCAAGGCAAAAATCCTTAAAGTAGGTGAAAACATCACACAGTACAACACAAGAATCAAAGAGGTAGTCAATGCTATCTGAGGAGTTCAAGGTGTACTAGATGAAGAGACAGTGGTAAGTAAAATTCTAAGAACCTTACTACCTACTTGTGCTAATAGAGTATATGCCATACAAGAAATGAGATCAGTAGAAAATAACAATGTTACTCTAGATAGTTTGACTGGAAGACTGATTTCATTTGAGATGAATAACTTTGATAATAGTGCCTTACCAAACATAGAATCTGCATTCAAAACTTCTTTGAGAATAATTAAATCAATTCATAAACACACTATGAGAAAAGATAGTGAAAGTGAAAGTGAAGAAGAAGATCTTGATGAAATTGAAGCACTTATGGCTAAAAGAATGCAGAGAGTCAAAGGTAAATTACCACTTGTATATTTTAATTGTAAAGAGATAGGACACTTTGCTGCAAAATGTCCTAACAAGAGAAAAGATGATAGAAGTAATGACAGATCATTTGAAAATAAGTTTGACAGAGGTGATATCGGAGATTACAAAAGCAACTAACAATCAGAAAGAAGAGATACCCGAGACTACAAGAACAAAGGAAAGAAGTCCAGTTACCTAGCTACATGCAAAGATGAAGATACTGACACCGAATCTGATGAAGACATCAAGATGGTGTTTGTGGCAGTAAAAGATGATTCAGATGAAGATGAAGAAAGGTATGTAGAAACTGCACTCATATCTAAAGTTAGTAAAAATGATGTCTAGATCATAGATAGTGGTTTCACTCACCATATGACCGGTGGCAAACAAGATTTTGAGACTTTTGAATACTATAATGGTGGTTCAATAAGAATGGGTAATGACACACCTTGTCCAGTTGAAGGTAAAGGGACTATTATGTTGAATAACCTGATAAAATGTGAAAATGCTTATTGGGTGAAAGAATAGAATTATAATCTATTGAGTGTTTCTGAGCTGAATAATTTAGGTCACAGAGTAGCATTTGAAAATAAGAAGGCAAAGATCTCTAATGAATCAGGAAGGTTGATTGGTACCGGTGAGAAGACACAACATAACTTATTCTATCTGAATGATACTGACACCACTTGCTTAATGGCTATAAATGAAGACATATGGTTGTGGCATAAAAGATTGTGTAATGTAAACTTTGACAATGTAATGCCCCGCCAGGGAACCCAGGATAACTAACCTAAACTTGACACTAAGTTAACGAGATATTTTTTTTTAAATGTTTATAAACAATAATGATAACAATGCTGAAGTAATAGAATGAAGTGCATGACATACACATAAGTACAACTCATATAGATAACAATCCTTGAGGGTTCCTTGACATAGAATTACTTAATTAAAACAATCTACGAGAACAACTATAAAGAACTAACATAAAGGATACATCAAATGAATCCAATAATACACATCTCATATAATAAGACCACAATTACATCTGATACCCAAGGTATACCACCTAATCAACATCCACTGCACAATTTTTAGGGTATCCAATAATACATAATAACACAACACATCCTCTGAAAAGATGTCAACCAATATACACATAAGGCTTACAAATATACAACTCGTGAAACACCACTAGTTTCCAAGAGAATATGAAGATAGAAACTACAACAAGGATCATCCAAACATGAAGAAGAACCATCAGATCTCAATGGTAATAAGAATCGGTACCACCTGACTGCCTAGAACCAAAGGTCTACTCCCACTATGTTGAGGAGATAATAACAGGCCCACTCACATGGGTATACAACATGAAAACAATCAAAGGTATACAAGCCATCATAAAGAACACATAGGAAGATCCTAGAAGCTTTCTGATCACAACGAGAAAGACTAAAGAAAAAGTATAAGGATGGAAAGATCAAGACAGCTGAAAATCCAAGAACAACACAAAGGTACACCATCCAAAGATAAAGAAACATACATAAAATATCCAAAACACCAACATAAACCAAACACTCAATCCAAATCACCAAGTGCCAAAGACATAACCATAAAAAGGTAAAGCAAGACCTATGGAGGAGACTTAGGCTACATTTTATGCAAGTGTCATCACATGGTCAATAACTTGAGTAACCCTTGACTGGCCTTTCTGGACCCCGGACCTCTAAAACATGACTCATGTGGAGCTAGGATACCCTCTCACGAAGATGAGGAATTTAACCATACCTACTCTCTACGTATCAACTCATTCTTATCCTTAGTCTATACTAGGACTCAAGGCATAAGAGAGGCATCATGATCAATCTTGTAATTAATGTAAACCCTAAATTTTATTATTAATTTATCACTTATTAACAAACTTACGATAGGTCACCCTAGACTGGACTCTTTGGGCCCCAGAATCCTATTGTAAGCCACTCCCCTAAGATGCACCTAACTAACCAACCCCTAAGCTCAAGGTCAAATATAATATCATAAACTCATAAGTTGGTTCCTACCCATATAGGAACTATTGGTTCTAAATTAACCATAACAACATGAGACATTCTCAAAGGACCACATATCCTGAGTACATAAACACTAGGTTCAGAAAAGACAATCGAACCAAAATACCACTATAAGAAATATGCACTAGAAAAACATGCAAGATACCATGTGAAATCAATCCCAAAATAATCATACAAAAAGGAGTACACACATCAATGCAATAACATCTAAATGAATACGTCATGGCATGGTAAAGCACATTTCCAGAAGGAGCTAATAAAAAATGCATTGATAAACAAATTTATGATTTCCTATCATCCAAATTCATTTACCTTATAAAAATTACTAACCCAATATAATTCAATCTCCAAAAGAACGTAATTAAAGCTCCTATAAGTTAATTTATAAACCCACATGTATAAATTGCCCTATTTAAATAATTATTAAAATTTGAATATAATTACAATAGAATGATAACATAGATGTAACACTATAATAGACATTAATAATCATCCGATAATAACAATCTAATTTACACCATATGTTTAAGAATAACGTCCATTTAAATTAAATGTCTGGATATGGTCTAGTCACCCTACGCATATATACATTAATGTCATTTTGAAAAGCATAATAAATCACTATTTAACAATAAACAAAATTGTTAATTAATAACCCCCTTTTTTAATAACAATTAAAAAAAATATTACTAGATAGTAATAAAATAATTCTAAAAATACATTAATTAAAACTAAATTTACAACTCAAGCCAAATTAAAAACTAATCTTAAAAACTAAATTAGATTAAAATTGAATTAAACAACATTAGTTTAAACTAAAAATAATATTAACTTTAATTAAATTAAATTAATTTAGAAAAAAAATAACTAATATATATATATATATATCTATATATATATATATATATATATATATATATATATTCTGTGGGGGGGGCTCGGCC
>MU227378.1:1227938-1241910 GCA_018584345.1 Thuja plicata | reverse complement strand
GTGGGGGTGTGGTGGTCCACGCCACCAATATTTATTTTTGTTTATAATTTTTTTTTTTAAGATTTTCATTTAAAACCTTTTTAATATATATACTGTGTATATTTTTTTTATTTTCTTTTCTAGTGAATTTTTCTAATAACCAGGTCTGTATTTATTTATTTTTAAATAAAACAACAAGATTTTTTTTTAAATTAATTTTACAGTAATAATTAATAAGGATATATTCCTTTTTTTTTCTCAAACATGCAAATTGACAACAAGAAGGATATTCTAATTTAATATTAATTCATTGAGTTTCAAGAAGAGTTTTCTTGTTCTTAAGCATGCAAAGTAACTCATTTAACCTGTTTTCTTGCAGATCTGATCCCAGTTTTGACATGCACCTGATGAAGACAAATTTTCTACTTTTCAAGGTGAGACAAACATAGATCTGAGGGTTTCAAGCTAATTTTCACACATTAACAAATTCTCATTCAAAGAGGACTTTTCCCTAAAAATGAAACCCTAAGGCAATTTTCAAACAGATTTCTTTCACACGAAAAACCCTAATGCCCATTTTGCATTCAATACCCAAAAATGAAACCTTTATGCTCACAATCACAAATCTGATAAGAAAACATGGAGGAAAGCAAAAATTGAAACCAAGATCATATTTCTCAATTCTAAATCAATGAAACTACCATATACCCAAACAAGGAAGATCACACAAAGGGTCCTAGCTTTCAGATGCATGGAAGATGAGGATCTGCAAGCTAGAATTGAAAAGATGAAGACCCTACCTCAATAACTGATGAGAAGCACAATTTCACAAATCCAAACAAGAAGAATCCACAAATCCAAGCAAGAGAATCCACAAATCCAAGAAAGCTCTCTCAAGACTCCAATCACTTGATTTCTCCTTCTCCCTAATTGAACAACCTCCAAAAAGGCTTCCAATCCAAAGATATAGATAATCCAAGCAATTAGGTTTTCAAAAAGTGAAAACCCTAAAGGGAATATAAATTATCTAATTATTAATTAAATTAATTTCTTTATTTTCAATTTCACTTAAAGCATGCAAAACTCAACTTTGGAATATAAAAGCAAAGTGTTAAATTGAAAATGCATGAGAGATATTTCAATTAAATTAATAAATTAACCATGCAACTTAAAGTAATATTCAATAATTCAACTATGCACATTTAATTACAATTAATTGAATTTAATATTTATTAAATATCAATTATTCAAATCAAGACTTAATAATTAAATCAATTAATTAAATATCAGTATTTAATTATTAAATAGTCATATATTTCATATATCAATGTTTTAACCTTATTATAGGTGCAATAATTAACATTAATATTTACCATGAAAATTCATTAACTAAATCAAGCTAAAAGCATCATTAATCCATCTAAACCCCATCTAAATAGATAATCAATTTGAAATAGACAATCAATTGAAACAGAACCACAAACACACACAAACAGGCTCACGAATCCACGTCACTTGATGGATTCAAATAGGATAGTTAATCAGATTCTTTATCCATCAATAGGAAAAAACAAGGGTTTAGGGTATGGATTTGGACCTGATATTATCTCCCCTCTCTTACCATTGAGATATTGCGATAGGGCATGCTCACTCCTGCCAATTTAGGGAAGACGTAGCCCGGTACCTGCAAACCTGTTATCACAAAGATGAACATACATGCATATAATATAGAAAACAATGGTTGAGACTAGTTTATCGTGTGGATCTTGCCAAAGCAAGTAACTACGACTCTGTCCCATACCATATCAAGCACATCAAAAAATAATGCAAAACATACAAGTGATCCATGTGCATATAAATCTAGGGTTAGTATTGTTAGAAAATCATAATCAAAATGACATCCTAACATATACATAAGCATCATGAAATAACCATAAATCATATGCAAACAAGATATATAATATACTAAGCAATGAATAATAACATACTAAAATGTGATACATAAATATCCTCAAAACCATCTGAAATAACCCACACACACATAAAAAGGCCTAAAAGAGTTCGGCAATTGAAACTGAAAAGAAAACTAAGGGGTGGGTATTACATCCTCCTCCCCTAAAACTAGGCTTACTCCTGGAAGCCTACAATAAAGATAGAGATATGAATCTCTCAACACAAAGCAATAGTTTTAAATACATCAGAGTTTTATGTCTATGTTTGTTTCAAGTTTTAAACAATAAGATAACTAATGGGCATACAAATTTCCCAGAGCTCCCACTGTAGAAACATGGGCTCTAATACCAAGTGTAATGCCCCACCAGGGAACCCAGGAGAACTAACCTAAACTTGACACTAAGTTAACAGGATAAAAAAAATTTAAATGTTTACAAACAATAATGATAACAATGTGGAAGCAATATAATGAAGTGCATGACATACACATAAATACAACTCATATAGATAACAATCCTAAAGGGTTCCTTGATGCATAATTACTTAAGAAAAATAATCTACGAGAACAACTATAAAGAACTAACATAAAGGACACATCAAATGAATCCAATAATATACATCTCATATAATAAGACCATAATTACATCTGATACCCAAGGTATACCACCTAATCAACATCCATTGCACAAGTTGTAGGGTATGCAATAATACATAATAACACAACACATCCTCTGAAAGGATGTCAACCAATATATACATATGGTTTACAAATATAAAACTCATGAAACACCACTAGTCTCCAAGAGAATATGAAGATAGAAACTGCAACAAGGATCATCCAAACATGAAGAAGAGCTGTCGGATCTCAATTGTAATAAGAATCACTACCACCCAACTGCGTGGAACCAAAGGTCCACTCCCATCGTGCTGAGGAGATAATAACAGGGACACTCACACAGGTATACAACATGAAAAAAATCAAAGGTATAAAAGCCATCATAAAGAACACATAGGAATATCCTAGAAGCTATCTGATCACAATGAGAAAGACTAAAGAAAAAGTATAAGGATAGAAAGATCAAGACAACTGGAAATCCAAGATCAACACAAATGTACTGTTGTCAATCAGGATTGTTCCTTTAGCTTGATTAGGAAATCAGCTATCCTGTTGAAACATGGAAACATTCTCGTTGGTGGAAAAGAGAACGATTCTTCGGATTCTAGGTCGGTTCCTATTTGATTTGGAATATCACCTAATACTGATTTTCTAAGAAGGATAACTAAAAAATGAATACTAATTAATAAGGTGATACACCAAAATGGATTGAGAATATGTCAGAAACATAAATATGTACCTATAGGACATACATTACTGAACTATGCAATAGTTTTCACTTCACAAAACCTAGGATGACCAAGAATTACTATTAGGGTTTGATGCCACTAATGGTAAAGATTCAATCAACAAACAGGTACTTTCTACAAAAGGTTAATTCTTTATAACTTTAGAATAGGAATTTGGAGCAATTCACTAATCTATGTTTAAAAGGGACAAAACACTCAAATGCAAAAAACTTGGAAGGATAAATAGAAAAACTCAGAAGAGATGTATGAATAATAAGGCCAGCTCTATTATCTTCAAAATCTGCAAAAAATGGTTACAAAATACAAGGAAAAGGGCAAAGGAAAAATATGTTCACTAATACCTCAAATTCCCAAAATTCTAAACCCCTACAAATGAGTAAGAAGTTTGATTATATAGCCCATAAGGCCAATTTCAAAAATGAAATTCCCCTCAAAAGATGCTCCTAAATAGATAGATACCCTAAATTTTAGGCCCAAATGATGCCTACAATGTGGCTTTCAAAAGCCCTCCATGATTGCTAAAACCCTAAATCTATGGTATAAGTGATGCCAAAAAATTTAGTACCTAGTAGTGCTCTCCTAATGTTGATACTTTAGATTTGCATCTTCGTAATATATATCAACATATAACATACCTAAAATATATCCCCAAGAATACATTAAGATGTATCCCCAACCCTAAAACCATAACATATGGCAATAACCTGATTGACATTTGTATAAAACCCTAACATATGAAGCCGACACCATAATCTAAAAAGCCCTAACTCGACAGCATATGTCTAAACTTGTCCAAACTCGACACCTTACTCCATGGTCAACATGACCCATAAAATATCACTGACATATCATATGATGATGATGTCATGGCACTTGCAGTGGTGTTGTCGTGCACTAGATTTGTACAGATCTTTAACTCTCTTTGTCAGTGGACTCAAAATTTTGGTAAAACACACTGCATAATGTTTTTTTACATCTCATTTTCATAACACTTAGGGTTTTCCTTCTCGTCGCCATGCTAGGTTGAATCTGGAGTTTGAAGCCATGATCAATGGCACTATATTTGCATTTGTTTATGATAAGAAGCTCGGGCTTCTTGTAGTGAGCTTGGGATTTGTGTAGAAGAAGAATTCAAAACACTGAATGCCACAACATATGGCGCCTTCTCTGTGGATTTCCTTTGAAGATCACTAGAGTTTTGGGTTTGTTTGCTCAAACTAGAATGATAGAGCTCGGGCTCTGTATACTATGAGTTGAACACCCGTGGCTCTCACTGTGTGGCGACACATGGGAATAACTTGAAGAGCTCAGTCTCTTGACATTTTTATGCTGTAACATATGGCGTTGGATGTAACTATTGAACTCAGGCTGGTGTTTAATGATCCTCGAGTTAAACCATTGTAAGCTTGGACTAAGTCTGAGCTGTGGTTGAAAGATGTGAATGCAATCTTTGGTTAAGTTGGTCTTGAAGCCTGACATATTTCAGCCACATCTTCAGACTTATTCCAAGCTTTCTATGTATAATGGATTTGAAACTTGGAGAAGTGGTAGTCTCTAGATTCTCAACTCGAAGAGCTCGGGCTGTCAAAAAAAATGTTAATTGTTTTTCTTTACTTTGAGTTCTGTTAAACTTGGTCTTCATCTTTTGAACTAGTCTCCACCCGCGATACATGGAATTCTTCTGCATCTTGAACTCGACCTTCTTGATACCCAACACCAAATAAGTAACATTTACTCCTCTGTGGTTTTATTTGAAATAAATGCATTCTATTGTTGACAAGCTGTGATCTTTTGCATATCATTTAGGATCTCGAGTTTAAATGACTCCATATTTTTTGGGTTCTAAGAATTTACATCTTTTCAGTAGCAAATTGGGGTTTATATTTACTTCTCTGTATTTTGAACTTGAAATAAATGCATTTCATTTGAAGCTTCGCCATGTAGTTTTATCTTGTAGCATGTAACTCTAAGTCCAGTTTGAGTCACTCTCTGTTGCTTTAATGTCAACAAAATTGAGATACCCACATGGCTATTATTTCATATTCTTGATGTAAACCCGAAATCCATGCAAGTTGTCGGTGTTTTTGGTTGAAAGATGAACTCAGGCTTTTGTCTTGTCATTCTGTTGTACATAACTAAACTCCATTTAGTGTTTCTCTTTTTTTTTTATGACAATAATGTCATAAACAAAAACATATTTCTCTTTGTCGAGGCCGAACTCTATATCCTTTGCTTGAAAAACATTCAATGTTTGATTCCATGAAATATAATTCATGTTTGACAGCTTCTTTATCCAAAATTTTCTTTGAATCTCGACAGTACTGATATAAAAACACGACCTTACTATCGCTGAGAAATGAACATTTCTTATTTGAACTAGACACACTACACCTTTAATTTACATCATATTGTCTTATATTTTATTTCCACTATTACTGTCTGAACATTTCTTTTTAAAATATGCAGCTTCTATGCAAGAAGTAATGTACAAATACACTGTTATATAATTTTATATGAATCATCACCCATGGGGTTCAAGCACAGGCTCGTAACTCCCATGGGAAATATCCATAACATGAAACTCATCATGCACATCCTCTGCTTGACTGTATCTGTTGCATGCATTGAACTCTCCAAATTGATTCAAACATGAATATTTTAATAATAGCATGTTAGTTGATGGATACACCCTGTATTAATAATAACATTAATTAACTGATGAACACCCATGACACTTCATTTCAACACACCAAAATAAGATTGTTTGCCTAATACCCTGCAAAAATTTAACTTGGGTTTGACAGTAGGCATATGGATACTATACTTAACTTCATCTTTTGAAGGCATGAATTACCACAGCACCATTTGATTCTTCAGTTGATTCAAAGCCATAACCTGAATACACCTTGTTTCTCTCCATTCTCATGAATATATGCATAAATTGATATCAATGTTAATATGCATATCCCTTTTCTTTTAAGAGCATTAAGTAATAACACTATGTTGCCTCTTCTAAATGAATACATATTGTATTCTAAACATATATGGAAGCACTGTTTGATTTTAATCCTGGACACTAATAGTGCCAAACCTTTCCTTTTGAGAATCATCGCATATGTGAATACTTATGCCTTACTTTGAGTTAAACCATAGTAGATGCCAACTGCTATGACCTAGCATCTTTTATAACATCATTGCTATTACCCTTCTTTACTTGAACATATGATGTCAATTGATGATTATGGCATGCAAATTATAGTTGAATATATTATTGTTGATTCCACCTTTTGCACATGCTCATCCTCTTCTGCAAACACATCACTTATAACAGCAATACTGATATTTCATTTTGTATATGCCTATAAAAAGGATATCACTGTTTTCTTTTCTTTTTATTCAAAGATAATAATAATGTTTAGAAGAGTACCAAGATGAAGTACTTTTCTGGTGTCAAATAATGTATGAACCATTCATATACAATTTTGATTTTGATGATAATACAATTTGATCTTTTGCACATGTATTCTAATTTGTAACAGCATTAGTGTTCTCTGTTTCTAAATTATCTTTGTGCATTGTTTCATTGGATTTTCTATATGTATACACTGTTATCTAATTTTCTACATCTGCATATTCATTCTATTTCAAACCACATTATAAATTATCTTCTTTTGTCCAGAATTGAGTAACAGAGTTACCTCATTAGTTAATTGCAATTCATCTCCACTTTTGGCATCTTCTCTGTTAATGGTATTAAATCATGCCATTTTAATTTGGAGCATCCATCTTTTTATTTTCAGCATCATCGGTGTGCTCTGCATATTTGCATCAATAGTGTTGAATTGTAACAGCATGTATGCACTTTGTAACAATTGTTGTGTACTGCATTTATCTTCTTTCAGCATTTTATACTTTAGAATTTATGAACATCTCTCTCGCTTGCACACACCACCAAGTCCACATGTTAGGTTAATGGATACAATCAGTTAATCAATGTTTGTATGTAAATGTCATGTGGGATGACATTTATGTATGAATGTTGGTTTTCTAGTTGGGTTTACTGACCTAATATGTGGATGCTCTGCTTTCCTAAATAGCAACTCCTAAATAATGCCGGATAACAACTATATACAGTAAAAGGTTTCATAGAATTATGTCCCTTTAAAACTTTATTTAGTTATTGCAAATGCACACTTTGCTATTGCATTGATGTTTACATAGATGTATAGCTCTAAAAGTGTGACTGTAGCATGTTGTTTTAGGTATCTATGTATTGCTTAGATCCAATTCAAATCTAACTATTTTCTCTCTCCATGATGCAGGATAAAACCGAAAGAAGACTTAAAATGAGACAAGAATGCAGAACTAACAAAAAAATCTGGGCAGGGACACAAAGACATGCAGATTTAGATGAACAGTTACCATAATGCAGAAGACCTCTCCAAGGCAATGCTTAGATCCCCAAATCTTCTATGCTTCTTTCTTACTTTCAGAAATGGATAACATCTTTAAGTTTACAATTTGAAAGTTGTAACCTATGAAGGAATACTTGTTTATTACATTCAATTTGAATGTACAATGTAATGATCAATTATGAAATTGAAAGTTTAAATCTGATCAATACTTAGAGAACAACATTAATGTTAACATGAATGCAAAAGCAATGTATTTCTGTCTTCAATATCTGAATAGCAGTGTTGAATAGATGTACCTTTATGCAATCTTTCTGATGTTTATAGTTTTAATGTTGTATGTGAACTTTATCTTCTGAATTTAAACAATTCTACAACTTAAGACGGCACCTACAAAATCCATAATCCAATAAAAAATAATTATCAATTTACCAATTTAGTGTGAAACTAAAATAATAATAGGTACACCATCCAAAGATAAAGGAACATACATAAGATATCCAAAACACCAACATAAACCAAACACTCAATCCAAATCACCAAGTGCCAAAGACATAACCATAAAAAGGTAAAGCAAGATCTATGGAGGAGACTTAGGCTACATTCTATGGGAGTGTCATCACATGGTCAATAACTTGAGTTACCCTGGACTTGCCTCTCTGGACCCCAGACATCTCAATCATGACTCATGCGGAGCTAGGATACCCTCTCACAAAGATGAGGAATCTAACAATACCTACTCTCTATGTATCAACTCATTCTTATCATTAGTCTATACTAGCACTCAAAACATAAGCGAGGCATCATGATCAATCTTGTAATTAATGTAAACCCCAAGTTTTATTATTAAGTTATCACTTATTAACAAACTTACGATAGGTCACCCTGGACTGGCCTCTTTGGGCCCCAGAATCCTATTGTAAGCCACTCATCTAAGATGCACCTAACTAACCACCCCCTAAACTCAAGGTCAAATATAATATCATAAACTCATAAGTTGATTCCTACCCATATAGGAACTACTGGTTCTCAATTAACCATAACAACATGAGACATTCGCAAAGGACCACATATCCTGAGTACATAAACACTAGGTTCAGAAAAGACAATCGAACCAAATTACCACTATAGGAAATATGCACTAGAAAAACATGCAAGATACCATGCGAAATCAATCCCAAAGTAATCATACAGAAAGGAGTACACACATCAATCCAATAACATCTAAATGAATACGGCATGGCATGGTAAAGCACATTTCTAGGAGCTAATAAAAAATACATTGATAAACAAATTTATGACTTCCTATCATCCAAATTCATTTACCTTATAAAAATTACTAACCCAATATAATTCAATCTCCAAAAGAAAGTAATTAAAGCTCCAATAGGTTAATTTATAAACCCACATGTATAAATTACCCTATTTAAATAATTATTAAAATTTGTCTATAATTACAAAAGAATGATAACATAGATGTAACACTATAATAGACATTAATAATCATCTGATAATAACAATCTAATTTACACCATATGTTTAAGAATAACGTCCATTTAAATTAAATGTCCCGATAAGGTCTAGTCACCCTACGCATATATACATTAATGTCATTTTGAAAAAGCATAATAAATCACTATTTAATAATAAACAAAATTATTAATTAATAACCCCCTTTTTTTAATAACAATTAAAAAAAATATTACTAGATAGTAATAAAACAATTCTAAAAATATATTAATTAAAACTAAATTTACAACTCAAGCCAAATTAAAAACTAATCTTAAAAACTAAATTAGATTAAAATTAAATTAAACAATATTAGTTTAAACTAAAATAATATTAACTTTAATTAAATTAAATTAATTTTTTTTAAATCAAAAACTAAACTAAAACAAAAATAACTATATATATATATATATATATATATATATATATATATATATATTCGGTGGGTGGCTCGGCCCCACCCACAGTCCCTCACGGGACGGGTCGCAGCCCCACTGCCTTGTGCAGTGGGTAACCACACGGGCCCTACGGGCCAATGCTATGGCAGTGGTGACCGCAGGCCCTGCGGGCCCACTGCCTCGGCAGTGGCTTCCGTAGTGCGACCCCCGTGGTGGTTGGGGGTGTGGTGGCCCCCACCACCAATGTTTATTTTTGTTTATAATTTTTTTTTAAAGATTTTCATTTAAAATCTTTTTAATATATATACTTTGTATATTTTTTCTTTTTTTTTCTGGTGAATTTTTTTAATAACCAAGTCTGTATTTTTTTTTAAAATAAAACAAGTTTTTTTTTAAATTAATTTTACAGTAATAATTAATAAAGATATATTCCTTTTTTTCCCTCAAACATGCAAATTGACAACAACAAGAAGGATATTCTAATTTAATATTAATTCATTAATTTTCAAGAAGAGTTTTCTTGTTCTTAAGCATGCAAAGTAACTCATTTAACCTATTTTCTTGCAGATTTGATCCCAGTTTCGACATGCACCTGATGAAGACAAGTTTTCTACTTTTCAAGGTGAGACAAACACAAATCTGAGTTTTTCATGCTAATTTTCACACATTAACAAATTCTCATTCAAAGAGGACTTTTCCCTCAAAATGAAACCCTAAGGCAATTTTCAAACAGATTTCTTTCACACGAAAAACCCTAATGCTCAATTTGCATTCAATACCAAAAAATGAAACCTTTATGCTCACAATCATAGATCTGGTAAGAAAATGTGGAGGAAAACACAAATTGAAACCAATATCATATTTCTCAGTTCTAAATCAATGAAACTACCATATACCCAAACAAAGGAAGATCACACAAAGGGTCCTAGCTTTCATATGCATGGAAGACAGGGATCTGCAAGCTAGAATTGAAAAGATGAAGACCCTACCTCAATAACTAATGAGAAGCACAATTTCACAAATCCAAACAAGAAGAATCCACAAATCTAAGCAAGCTCTCTCAAAACTCCAATCACCTGATTTCTCCTTCTCCCTGATTAAACAACCTCCAAAAAGGCTTCCAATCCAAAGATATAGATAATCCAAGCAATTAGGTTTTCAAAAAGTGAAAACCCTAAAGGGAATATAAATTATCTAATTATTAATTAAAATAATTTCTTTATTTTTAATTTCACTTAAAGCATGCAAAACTTAACTTTGGAATATAAAAGCAAAGTGTTAAATTGAAAATGCATGAGAGATATTTCAATTAAATTAATCAATTAACCATGCAACTTAAAGTAATATTATATATTTCAACTATGCACATTTAATTACAATTAATTGAATTTAATATTTATTAAATCTCAATTATTCAAATCAAGACCTAATAATTAAATCAATTAATTAAATATTGGTATTTAGTTAATAATTAATTATTAAATAGCCATATATTTCATATATCAATGTTTTAACCTTATTATAGGTGGAATAATTAACATTAATATTTACCATGAAAAATCATTAAATAAATCAAGCTAAAAGCATCATTAATCCATCTAAAACCCATCTAAACAGATAATCAACTGAAACGGACAATCAACTGAAATAAAACGACAAACACACACACACACAAACAAGCTCACGAATCTGTGTCACTTGAAGAATTCAAATAGGATAGTCAATCAGATTCTTTGTCCATCAATAGGATAAAATAAGGGTTTAGGGTATGGATTTGGACCTGATATTATCTCCCCTCTCTTACCATTGAGATATTGTGATAGGGCATGCTCACTCCTGCCGATTCAGGTAAGACGTAGCCTGGTACCTTCAAACCTGTCATTACAAAGATAAACATACATCCATATAATATAGCAAACAATGGTTGAGACTAGTTTATCGTGTGGATCTCGCCGAAGCAAGTAACTACGACTCTGTCCCATACCATATCAAGCACATTAAATAGTAATGCAAAACATACAAGTGATCCATGTGTATATAAATCTAGGGTCAGAGTGTCAGAAAACTATAAACAAAATGACATCCTAACATATACATAAGCATCATGAAATAACCATAAATCACATGCAAACAAGATATATAATACACTAAGCAATGAATCAATAACATACTGAAATGTGATACATAAATATCCTCAAAACCATCTAAAATAACTCACACGCACATAAAAAGGCCTAAAAGAGTTTGACAATAGAAACTAAAAATCAAACTAAGGGGTGGGTATTACAGACAACATGATAAAGATAAGCAAAAAGATAAACGTAAGCGGCTTATCGATGATGACTAGGCCCGACAATATCATGTGCAAAAATTGTCAAAAAGGTAAGATGACAAAGTATAGTTTCAAAAGAAAAACCTATACATCTGATGCCATTCTAGAATTAGTCCATACTGATCTATGTGGACCCGTGAGGAAAAAGAGTTACTATGGTGATATATATTTCATTCTCTTTGTTGATGATTACTCTAGAATGATGACAATTATGTTTCTAAAAGATAAATCAGAAGCATTCAATATGTTTAAATGGTACAAAACAATGATAGAAAAATAAAGTGGTAAGGAATTGAAATGATTAAGATCAAATAGAGGAGGGGAATTTACTTTAGATGAATTCACTAACTTTTGCAATGAGCATGGAATCAAAAGACAGGTCTCTGCACCAAGAACACCACAATAAAATGGAATTGGTGAAAGAAGGAACATATCCATTGTTGATTGTGCAAGGACACTGATGATAGAGAAAGGCATCACCTAAATCTTCTAGAGGGAAGCTGTCAGTACTGCTGTTTACACATTGAACAGAGTACAATTGAAGAAAGACACCAAGAAGACACCCTATGAGCTATGGTATGGTTACACACCTGATGTAAGTTACTTCAAAATCTTTGGCAGTCAATGTTATATCTTAAAAGATGATAGAAATGGAAAGCTTGACTCCAAAAGTGATGAAGGTATCTTTTTGGGGTATTCCACCAAGAGCAAGGCTTATAAATGTCTCAATAAAGCCTCTAACAAAATTGTTGAAAGTGCAAATGTAAAGATAGATGAATTTGCAGAGAAGAATAAAAAAGAAAGCACAAAAGAACTAGATGACTACAATAGGTTTGTTTACAATGAAGAACCTGACACTCTACCCAAACAACAACATATTGCATCCGAGCATCAAACTGCAAATACCAAAAATCAGGATATTGCTCAAGATGATTTACCAAGCGATGGAGATCAGAATGAAGGACACAATGATGATCAAGATGATAGACAAAGAATTGAACCTGTACTTTCCAGCTATATCAGAAGGAACCATCCATAGAACCAGATCATTGGAGACAAGAAGGCTAGTATGAGAACCAGAAGTAAGTCTCTAAACACGAGATGTCTTTTTTGTGATTTTGAGTCAAAATCTGTCAATGCTACACTTGATAATGAAAAATGGATTAGTGCTATGAATGAAGAAGTTGAGAAGATTGAGAAAAACAAGACATGGACACTTGTACCGAGACTGTTAGAGTAGTCTTAGTATAGCTAATAATCAAACAGCCACCGCTCGCGCCGCCCCGCCCCGCCGGCTCCCCTGCGCCGCAATGCCGGTGGCGGATTTTTTGCCAGCCCCCGCGGGCACTTTAGCATAGCGGCCGGTCCTATGAAGGACCAGGGGCTTCGGCCCAGCCCCCTGAGCGCGCCATGCGCCCAGGGGCCTACTTTTTTTAGCCCCAGGGGCTTATTTTTTGCCTTTTGGGGCCCTTTTGACCCCCCGGGACTGTTTTCGCTCTATCTTGAGCATCCGGGGGTCTTTTTCTGACTTCCATATACTGTCGGAAAGCTCTTTCCGAGAACTTTCCGATGATGGAGGTTAGGGTTCTGGGTTCTACCGTTTTGACAGCATTTTTTTCTGTTGAAGTCCGATGTCTATTTTTGCCTTTCGGGAGTCATATCTGGCTCATCCGGACTCCGTTTTTGGCAAACCAGATATCGTCAGAAAGCTAGTTCAGTGAACTATTCATTTGCAGGGGTCTTTTTTTAGATTTTGCTCCAGGTTTTCTCTCCTCCGAGTTTGGAAGTTTATGCACTCTGGTGGATTGCTTGGTTCTACAGGTTCTGGGATCTCTTCTACTGTACTTTTGGCTCACTCTTCTTTCTGACTTCTGAGCATTGTATGCTTCTCCACTGTTGCATTTTTGTTCTGTAAACACACTGAGATAAAGTGCCTACTTCTGCATTTCTGGGATCTTGTACACCTTGTATGGTTGTTGTACTTGCACTCTGTTATAAAGTGCCATGGGGGGTTATGATGCTTA
>MU227378.1:1191050-1227783 GCA_018584345.1 Thuja plicata | reverse complement strand
TGGGGGGGTTCACCTGTTGGTTCTATTGCTTCCTGGTTCGATTGATCAGCTCTTCAGACATTGTCTTCTCTACCTGGTCATGCACTTCAGTGGGGGTTCCAGCAGTCTCTTCTGACAGAGTTTTCAACTTCATGCTTTGGAGATGTTTCTTGCTCTTTCTTGTTCCTTTCTATGGGACATCTTTTCCCTAGATTGAAGGCTTCATTTTCCTTCATCTAGTTTATTTCTTGTACTTGGATACCTGATCAGGCCTTGTTGCCGGGACCCATCTTTCCTGCTTTCTGCAGTAGTTTAGCTGTTTTGCTTCTCCCTAAGTTACACTTAAGGGGGGGTGTTAGAGTAGTCTTAGTATAGCTAATAATTAAATCATTTAATTATTAGTCTATTTACTCTATGCTTAAGTTATACTTAGGCAGTTTTATAATTCTTTAGGGTTTCCACCTTTAGGGTTTCGTGATTCCTTTTATAAGGATTCACTTCTTTGCATTTCATTACCGAGATTGTATTCAGTATTGTTGTTAATAGAAGCTTTATTCTTTTCAACATGAATTTCATATCTCTGGCTTTTTGGCCTCCATAGCTATTTCTCTTCTTCTGTCTGTTTCTTGCTTCTTCTCGTGACAGTCTTGCATGCAGGTGTTCTTGGGAGATTAGCTTTCAGCCTAATCTATCAGATACTAGATGACAAGAATGTCATTGGTACAAAATGGATATTCAAAAATAAGTTGAATGAGAATGGAGAAGTCACCAGAAACAAAGCAAGACTAGTATGCAAGGGATATGCACAAGAAGAAGGGATTGACTATGGAGAAACCTTTGCACCCGTTGCTAGGACAGAAGGAGTTAGAATACTACTTGTTTATGCTGCATTTAAAGGATTCAAGGTATACCAAAAGGATGTCAAGTCTGCATTCCTAAATGGAATACTTGAGGAAGAGGCATACATTAAACAACCAGAAGGGTTTGTTGATCTAGACAAGAGGAACATGGTATGTAGACTACACAAATCCTTGTATGGATTGAAACAAGCACCAAGAGCCTGGTATGAAAGAATTCATTCCTCTCTCATAAGTATTGTATTTGTAAGAACTAGTGAAAATAGTAAGCTTTATTTGAAGGAAGATACTGATGCTAACATTTTAATTGCTGAAATATTTGTTGATGATTCATATTTGGAGGAAATGACATGCTATGAAAATTATTTTCAAATGAAATGAGAAAAGAGTTTGAGATGTCTATGTTTGGAGAGATCAAGTTCTTTCTTGGTCTACAGATTATGCAACAAGATGAAGGCATTTTTGTTACATAATCCAAATACATCAAGGAAGTGCTGAAAATATTCAAGATGGAAGATTCCAAGCCAGTTGGAACATTGATGGTAACTGGATGTAAGCTGACAAAGAAGGACAAGTCACCTGAGGTAATTCAAAATTTTTACAAATCAATGATTGGCAAACTCATGTATGTTGTACATACTAGACTAGATATTGCACATGTAGTAGGAATAGTTGCAAGATTTTCAGCTAATCCTAGAAAATCACATATACTATTGTGAAAAGAATCCTAAGATATCTTAAGAATACTGAGGACTATGGCTTATGGTATAGAAGAGAAGGAAAATTTTAACTTAAGGTCTTTACTGACGTCGATTGGGTTGGAAACATTGATGACCAAAAGAGCACAATTGGAGGAGCATTCTTTATGGGTGACAGACTTGTCACATGGATCAGCAAGAAGCAAGGATGCATCTCTCAGTCTACTGTAGAAGTGAGTATGTTGTTATTGCTACAAACTGCTCAAATATTGCATGGATCAAACAGTTACTAGAAGGTATGCATATGAAAATTCTTGAACCATTAATTATCTATTGTGATAATACCAGTGCAATTAACATTTCCAAGAATCCATTCATGCATGCTAAGACAAAGCATATTGCTATAAAGTATCATTATTTGAGAGAACAAGTTCAAGAAAAGGAGGTGATACTTGAGTATGTGCAATCAAAGGAACAATTAGCTGATATCTTCACCAAGCCACTGCCCAAGGATACATTTGAGTACTTGAGAAAGAGACTAGGGGTTAGACCCTTGTCTAGTGGTTAGTAAGATGACTAGAAGGCTGCATCAGCCTACATATTATCAGAATATCAGTCATGTTGATGCAAGAAAAGAGATGGAATTTAAAGATACATATGTACACAGCAAGGTCTTTATCTGCTCCAAGCACTAGAGTTATTGTATTGCTGACGAATTGGGAAATTCAAGGAGTATAATATGGATAGAAAAGGATTGTTTGGCATTGTTGTCAAAGGGAGAGATTATATCCATTATCACATTATCCAAAGGGAGAGATGTAACCAAAAAGAGAGAGTACATAGAAAGGGAGAGAATTACTAACAAGAGACATCAAACGAAAAGAGAACAGTCAAAGGGAGAGAGTTTGACACAAGAAGAGAACACATCACATCAGAAGAAGAAAGATTCTACATCTATCCAATAAAGGGATTGAAGACAGAAAGAGAGCTGCAAGAATCAAATCTAAGCTATGTGAGCTTACCGAGGACCAGATATTTGTATCGGTTATAGTACATAAGATTGGTAGTTTGATGAACTTCAACTGTCTATTTCATATTGTATTAGTGATAATATAAGTGTGATAATGTAGTGTGTTGCCATCAATGCCAAAGGGAGAGATTGATGAACCATAACTGATTGAATGTTTGAAGATGTTAAGTTGATGATCACCAAGACACAGAAAGTTAATGCAAGACATTAAATTAGTTAATGTATTGTATTTTCATTGATGTCAACTTGATATAATTAGTATGGTCATACTGCTAAAGACTTCAAAGAACCAATGAATCAAAGGCTATGCTATCAGTAATGCATAAAAGTTAAGTATTCACAAAGTGACTATATACACCGACAGAGTACACACTGACAGATAGAGTAAACCATTGAGAGAAAATTCATAGTGTTACCCGATGAGAAAAAACATAGTATTACCGATGAGCAAAGTCATAGTGTTACCCGACGAGCAAAAGCACAGTGTAACCCGATGGAGAGATTTATAGTGTTGCCCGACGGATAGACAAGGATGGAGATCCTGAAGATAACTGAAGTATCACCGAAAGAATAGTCAGTTATCACTGACGACTAACTGAAGTATTGACCGACAGAACAAAGAGTTCAAAAATGACAAAATGCCTAGCTGTCAAGAGCTAAATTTAGACTTAACTGGTACTTATCATTGTTTTAATCGACAAGATAAATCCCTAGATAAGTAAAGGATTTAAAGTTGTTTAGTCCAGTTGGAAAGAAGATCTCTACAAGATAAAACATGAGTTTTTCTTTAAATCTGATTGACGAGAATTGTGGATCACACCAAGATCAAGAAAGCCAAGAAACGGTGAAATCATGTCTATATAAGAGATAAGATAATTCAATGAGAATAAGGGGAGTGGCAAGTGAATAGATGCTGAAGAGATTCTGGAGGAGAAGAAATTCTTCATTCAGAGCTGATCAATCAAGTTGAGGAAAGAGCTAAATTCTATAGACATCGACGAACAATGATACAGCATCACAGAGTAGAACAGTGTGGAACAAAGGTATTGAATTGATAACATTCATCAGAAAGGTAATGCACTTACAATAGATCTAAAAATCTGCAATTCAAGTTGTATATGTGAACAGATCAATTTATTTTTTCAGTTTAACCATTGAAGCATCAAGTCTCTTAATAGAGCAGGACTTAAAAGTCTTTTCTAATTGAGATACATCCCAAGGAGTATCAAAAATTTTGATCATACAAAGTAACATTGGATATGCCTGATACCTATTGATAAGCCAAGAGAGTGTTTGATCAAGGATGGTAGCATTAGATGTCAGATACTAAGTGAAAAACTATTCATTTAAATCCTCTAACAAGGTCACACCTAACAGTGTGTTTGTAACCTTTAACAGGGTTGGCTCTTCAATGAGCTCACTTCAGAAGAGTGAAAATTTGGGTTACCAATCCCGGTGTTTTTTCCCTTAACAGGGTTTCCACTTTAAAAATCCATGTGTTAATGTGTTTATGAATCATTACTTTATTGTTTTAGCATTTCACATAAGTAAATCTAGATTGATCGGTATACACTAGTTATTTACTGTATTTCGGTAAATAGAAATACTGCTAATCGGTAAAAGTAAGAATAAGGTTTGAAAGAGTAATCCAAGCAGTAGTTATATGTTATTAATATTTCAAGGCAATCATCTTGTAGGACTAAATATAACTAGAGGTATAATTTTGCGGTACTAAGTTTTAAGGGTTGATTTAAGGATTAATTTTTGAGGCCATTGATTCACCCCCCTCCCCCTCTCAGTTATTCTAACATGATATGCCAAAATAGTTCCATTGAAACACATCAAATTTGTGCCTCAATTGAAAATTCCACGCATACCTCTTCTCTCAACATCTGTAAACATTTTCTCACTCTCACACACATACCTTTGCAATCACAAATGAGTACATCTTGTTAACCCTGATTTTTTATTTTCATTCATTACTCATTTCTCTCAAAAATACCCTTTAAATATTTTTTGAGCTTCACTTGGTTTTTTTCTTGTCTTTGCATGTTCTTCTTGTCGGTTGAACTTGAATCTTGAACTAGCTTAGCCCAAGGTTCAAGGTTCAATAACACCCTGCATTATGTTTCTCTTTTGTTGTTTTCGTGTAAAATAAGTGGCATGTTTTGCAAAGGTTGTTTTTTCGTTGAACTTGAATCTTGAACTAGTTTAGTTCAAAGTTCACGGTTCAACTGCGCCTTACAACTTGCTTTATTTGTAAGTGATCTTTTTTTATCTTTCTTGCCACTTGTTTTATCTTTTTAAAAACATGCCAAGGGGTAGTCGCGTCTTAGCCCAAGTTGAACTTAATTTTTGAACTTTCTTAGTTCAAAGTTTATTATTCAAGTGATGCTATCAAGCCGAGAGGAGGAAAAGGCAGCGGTGATGTGAAAATGATGTGACAAAAATGACAGCTAGCAGAGAATGTGGCACCCACGCATAGTGCAAGTAAAATCATCATGAGAAGTGATGCTTAATTTTCATTTTGCTCATGGGGAAGTACAGTAATTAATGTGGTCATCAATCAAACCTCTTGTTGTCATTAATTAAAATCTTTGGCCAGCATTTTTCCATTGATTGCAAATCTCCCACGATCCTGTGAAGAGTTAATAAATAGAGGAGTGGCGTTCATTTTTGTTCTATCGCAATAAAAACTCTTCTGGTGGAGCTAGAAATATCAGAGTAGATGAGCTACACCTTTATCAGAGCTCATGGAAATTGCGTGAACAAGAAGGTTAGTTATCTTTCCTTGGTACTCTTTTTTCAAGATTGAAGTTGTTGTAATTTTGAAGTAAGGAAAAGCTATAGAGTTTCTCTATTTTCTTTGTTCCTCTTTCTTTGCATCATTATCTGGGTTCACTATGAAGCCTTCACTCTTGAATTTTGGGCACACCTCTTCCCTAATTAGTTCTCTATTAAAATTTGATGACACATCCATATGTTCCGGGGCATTGGAAGAAATTAGAAACAAAATTAAAAACCCAATCCCAGGTTCAATGATAGATAAAATAGTTCGAAGTGGGATGGAAAAAGCTGCTGCACTTCCCATAGCAACTCTGTGCCCTGAGCTAGTAGTAGAATGTTCCAAGCGTTACAGTAGGGAAGAGAAATGTATCAAGAAAATAGATGGAGCCCATTAGTTTTCATAACTAGGGATGTTATTCAAACAACAATGGGTATTCCTGAGAAATATCCCTATGAGGGATGACTACTGCCTCTTCTCAGTCTGTTTTCTCAACCTGACAACAGGTGTATAAGAATGAAATTGCACAAAATTAGTTGTTGAAAGCACAAAGAGGAGGGTCTAGGTTGCCTACACCTCTGACTATAGACCATTTTAAGTCATAGGTTGGGGAACTAGTCATATTACTCAACAGAATCAAGGGGAACCAACACGCATATTATTGGAAAGATTGGATGTATTTCTACATTCAGATAACCCTTGGCAGCCAAAAATTCATTGATTGGGTTGACACCATTGCAGATGAACTTCATCATCAACTGGAAAATTTCTCAGGAAGGAGTGGTTTTCACATGTCCTCATATTTATTCTATGTGTTGGCATGCACCATGAAATGAAAAGGTCTCTTCCATGAATTGCATGTTCCAAATATGAAGATATATGACTATTACCCTCATTTACAGAAGGAGTTTTACCCTAATAACATCATGAAAGTAAATGGAATTTTTTATGGGAGATTGGTCTATGAGTTGCAGGGGAACACTAAGAAAATAATATCAAAGGAAGCTAGGAGCTTCATTAACACTTATGGGATTTTCTTTATCAAGTTCAGAAGGTTCACTTACATAAGGGTTGGAGGATTTGAAGGTCAGCCATTCAAGCTCCTGAGATACGGTCTAGATAGCCATGTAATAACTGAAGAAGGTTGTCAATTGGCTCATGTGCATAAAGGTGTGAAAGATAGGAAGGGTCGAGCAAAGTCCAGCTTTCCCATTGAGCTAGATTTCTACACATGTAAAATGTCTTCGGATGCCCTCAACCTCAAATTAGAATTGAACAAGTTAAAGCTGAAAACCTTTGAAGCTAGGAAATATTTTGATGGCAGGGGTAATGCGGCCAAAAAATTTAAATTGCCTACTAAATTTCAACATCTTCCCCAAATAGAATACTACTTGGAAAACTGCATTGATGACTTTGAAGTAAGAAGAAGGATGTGGTCAAGATTCACTCTCAACCAAATTATTACTCTAAAGATAGACCTTGACATTATAGAGATAGAGGAAGAGGAAGAGGAAGGTGAGGAAATAATTGATGATCAGTTTGAAACAAGAGTCATGGGATCACCTTTGCCTAAAATAGATTGGGGTATTGATGAAAGAGACAACATACACATCAAAACTCTCAGTATGATCAAAAGAACTAAGAAATAGATTAATGAAAAAAGGCCTCCTACGCAAAAGAGGCACAACATACGGAAATATACCCTTACCAACCTTGTTCAAAATCCTATTCCTCCATCTAATGTTCATGTTTCTATTGCAAGTTCCTCTAAGACCAAAAATAAAAGAACTCATAAGCTCAAGTCTGAAAAATAAAGTATTTCTTGAATCGCCCCATCTGTGCGAGTTACGAGAATGAGATCCAAAGAAAGGGATGTTGTAGCAGCTAAGGAGAACGAAGTGATCAATTTGGATGAGATGGATAGTCCAATGTTGGAGAAGAATATTCAAAATCATCCATCTAAATAAGTTGAGATGTTAGAAATCACCCATTCTGATACCGGGAATTCTACAGTTGTTACAATGGGCACACCTCTACAGGCACCACCTCCCACGCTCAAATGGATGGAAACATCGATTAGCAAGAAAATAAATGTGCTACCTATTACTCTACCTATGGAAGATATGGTTAGTAAATGCTTGGGAGAAACGGTCAAATCAAAGAGGATTAAAATTGAGTCTATGATTGACATAGATGAAAAATAGGGAATTGGGTTGCTGAGCGAGTAGTTCCTAAAGATGATAAAGATGTCAATGAAGCCATTGTTGATGATTTTATGGTCGAGAAGATAAACCTTGGCGTTTCCACCAGGGCAGCGGATGCAAAGCACCTTAAAAAATACACTAAGAAAATGTTATACAGGACCTTGAAAAATGAAAAAGATAACAAGGAGTTTAAGGCTACGATAAAGAAGTTGGCAGATTTCATATAGGAAATACAGGATCCCAACCCCCTACCGTTATCTCAAGCACCTCAATCTTTTGATCCTCGTTCTCCTAAATTTAAAAGGACTCTAGATCAAATCCAGAGGAACAAACTCATTGTTGATGTGTTCGGAAAATAGATACAAGGTATAATTCAGTGTGGTGCTGATTATATTGCTCAGCCAATTCAAACGCATGGGACCGCTGCAACGTCGATCTCATAAATACTAATAGAGTTAGTTGAATGGGAGAAAGAAAAGAAAAAGTGGGCCAATGTGATGAATCAAATGGAAGAGATTGAGAAATATGGGATAGTAAAGTTCCTTGCTGAAAATCTAGTTCTAGATTTAGATGAAGATGTTCTCTATGTATCCATTAAGAGCATTGAATGGAGAAATTCAGTTATTGAAGACGGACATGAGGGAGCTACCTGTTTTCTAAACGAGATGAAGGAGCTTATAGATATAATGCAAAAAGACCTGAAGTCTCTTAACATCGCTTTGATGAGTTAAGATGGCCAAAACGTCAGAGATGCAGGGGAAATGACTCAGGAGTTTGAAAAAGGAATATCAGCCACAAAGGACAATAAAGATTTAACCACAGAAGATTTTACATCAATGGAAAACATTGAAGCTATGTTGGTGGTTTGTGTTGATCACTTGGAATCACACAAACAGAAAATTATATAGGTGTGCAAAGACAAGAAGGTACTAAAACAGAGGATCATCCACATCATGCCACTATTCTCAGTGTTTCCAATGTGCACAAAGAGTGGAGGAATGCTCATGCCACCAAAGCTTCTAAGGAATAGTCTATAGGCTCTGGCCCATCTTCCACTCTGTGATCATGTTCCATTGATCTTGGAGTGTTTTTAGAAAATTATGTTCGTTCTCTTTTTTAGCAGTTATTTTTAGTTTTAAAAACAATTTTTATCCCTAAGCTCTGGGAGATTTTTGTGGGATTTAATTTGTATGCTTTAAACTGATGGCTAGATATAGTAAAGGAAGACTTGGAATTGGCCGATAGTAATTTTAGTAGAAGAGATAGAAAGACTTAGTTATTTTGATTTTTAAGTAGTTTTTTGTGAATTTGTCAGGAGATGATTTGAAGATCTTTTTTCTAAAATCAATGAAAGAAAAATTTCCGCTTTTATAAATCTATTGGTTTATATTAGTGAATTGATCTCTGCTGGGGTGTCTTTAGTTGGTCATAAATATTTCTTGAAGTAAATATTTCTTAGCTTTAGCTTCTAAATAGTTGCAGTTTCATTTCTTTGAATGTGTAGTAAATTGAAGTTTGCAGGATTCATAGGAGCTATAGATTTCTTTCCATACAGCGGTTGAACCTACGTGTCTATGAATCATTGTGAATGCCTTACTTACTTTTAGGTGAAAAGTATATTTTTGCAAATGCAACTTTGATCTATTAAAATTCATTGGAAATCTATCCAGGAGCTGTACCATAATTCAGAGGATCAGTATTATGTACATCTGATCCAACTGTTAGTGTGAAATCAATATTTCCTTTATGGGATATAGAGTAAGGAGTTAGTTGTATAAAAAAGGGATAATTTCATTTACTAACACATCTTTATATATATTACATCAATTTATCTCAACTAGGTCTGTGGGTGACCTAATTACAGAATATTAATTTATTATAGCTCAATACACAATGTGATCCATTAAATATCGACTAAGACATAGAAATGGTCCATAACAACATCCTCGAACATGCTACACCACCATGTCGGCCAAGAAAAATTAAGAACATCAACATGCCACATGAAAATCTTCAATTTCGATCACGTAAACCAACATGATCCAATAACATGAATAGGAAACAATCTATAAACATCAGCAAGCAACATGAAATGTCACGACATCAACAAGAAAAACCCCGTCTCATAATTCATACTCATTTCTACATTGTTCATCGGGAACACTAAACAATAACCACAGTCATAAAATAAAAATAGCTTGTTAGCACCCAAATCATGAACCACTCAAGATGAGGACACACATCCATGTCATGAACACACCACCAAGTTAGCAACCAATAATATTTCATAACTGCTCCACACCAATCCAATAAATGAAAAATTGTCTCTTCCTGAACAACCAAAATACCAATGAATGGTAATCCTTCATAGCTCACTCAAATCATTATGTGAACCTCTATAAGTTAACAAAGATCAACTATAGACATCAATGAAACCATGTGTACCTTCAAAACATCTAATATTCAATATAGTAGTCGTACCAAATTAATCTTCTCATTGAACATCTCTGGAACACAAAGGAACACTATCATCAACAGTAGGAGTATGTTGACAGCAATAACAAAACATTAATGTCAGCTGATATATGCACAATACTCAACAATCTCCCCCTTTGGCATTTATGGAAACATATGATATGAAAAAAAATCAAATCAATGCACAAAGAAACCTTATCAACAGTACTACCAACAATATCCACAATATCTTTCAAAGTCTCTCTTCTCAATCATCGGACAATCTCTCCCATAAGGCTATCTCTCCCCAACATACTTGTTTTTCACATGACTATCTCTCCTCTTTGACATCAATGAAAAAGGAACATGTATGCACTAAGTCATAGAAGCTAAAAACCTGAACACACACACATCTCTCAACATACCTCATAAGACTAACTACTCCCCCTAAGAAGTAGCCACCAAAAACATCGATCTATAAAAGTGATGATCTTTGTAAGTACATTGGAATAATGCAAGTTAATGCATCTCTAGCTTTGATTTGGAGGGGAAATAACCACAAGCTTACCTTGAAGATACTCAAAAGTACCCTTTAGAAAGGGCTTCATGAAGATATCTACAATCTGCTCTTTTGTAGACACATACTCCATATGACTTCTTTCTCACTGACTTTGTCTCTCAAGAAATGATATTTGACAGAAATATTCTTTGCCTTTGAATGCAACATAGGGTTCTTTGAAATATTGATAGCACTTGAATTATCACAATAGATAGAAATAGGTTCATCAATACTCACTCTGATATCTTTCAATATTTGCTTCATCCATATCACTTGTGTACAATTAATAGAAGCGAAACATATTCAGCTTCAACAGTAGATTGTGATATAAAATTTTGTTTTGTTACTTTCCCATGAAACTAATCTCTTATCCAAGAAGAATGCTCCACCACTTGTGCTCTTTTTTTCATCCACATTACCTACCCAATCCACATCAATAAATGCACTCAATGCAAAATCATCATCCTTACCATACCATAAACCGCAATCAACTATCCCTTTCAAGTATCTGAATATCCTCTTAACAACAACATGTGATTCCTTCGGTTTTTCTTGAAATCTAGCAACAATACTTGAACAACACTCATAATATCCAGTCTAGTTTGTGTCAAGTATAATAAGACATTGATCATTGATCTCTATCTTGTTTGATTTTCTTTAGGTGAATCATCATTTTTTTTCAACTTGCAATTAGTAATCATAGGAGTACCAACATGTTTTGATTCATCCATACCAAATTTCTTCAACAACTCTTTCATGTACTTTAAATGAGATAAAGACTCCTTTATCAATTTGTTTAATTTGCAAACCAAGAAAAAATTTCATCTCCCCAGTCATAGACATCTCAAACTCTTTCTGCATCTCATTAGAAAATTCCTTACTCAACTTGTCATTTCCACCAAAAACATTATCATCCACAAAGACTTAAACAATCAAAATATTATCATGACCAACTTTGAAGTAAAAATTACTATCAGTTGTACCTTTACCAAAACCAAGTGTCAGTAAATATTTATCCAACCTTGCATACTAGGCTCTAGGTGCTTGTTTAAATCCGTATAATTTTTTTTTCAATTGGTAAACCATGTCATCTTCATCGGTCAAGATAAAACCATCAGGATTCTGAATGTAGACTTCTTCTTCCAACTCTTCATTCAAAAATGCAGACTTAACATTCATTTGATATACCTTAAAATATTTTTAAGTAGCATATGCAATAAACATCCTAACAGCTTCAATTATAGCAACAGGAAAAAAGGTCTCCTCAAAATCAATACCTTCCATCTGTTAGTATCCCTTGCAAACAAGATTGGTTTTGTTCTAAACCACTTCTCCGTCTTCATTCAATTTATTTTTGAATACCCATTTAGTACCAATCACGTTTTATCCTTAGATCTAGGAGCAAGAATCCATGTCTTATTCTTCTCAATCTGTTCCAACTCTTCTTACATCACTTTAACCCAACTTTCATCTTTTCATGCTTCATCAACATCCTTAGGCTCAATCATAGAAATGAAACAAATTTTAGTTCTAGCAATTCTTCCTCTACTATGACCACCATGACTCCTATCACCAATAATCTAATTTTCTAAATGATTTAAACTTACATAAATTGGAGTCTTTGAATTATGTTTTGTAGCAAACTCTTGTGTTTCCACTTCTTCATTATGTTCTACCTATCCATTCTGATTATGATTTTGATTTTGATTTTGTGCTTACACAATCTAATTATCTCCTTCATCGTCTAATTCATATCGACAAGATCTGATCTATTTTTTATAATTCTCATCTACTTTGATATTTGCACTTTCAATTACCTTTTTCAACATTTGGTTATAACATTTGTATGTTTCTTTTAGTATAATAACCAAGAAAGATTCCTTCATCACATCTATGATCAAACTTTCTGAAGTGTTCATCTCTTCTGATATAGCATTTGCTTCCAAAATTTCTAAAGTATTTCAATGTAGGAACATGACCATACCAAAGTTCATAAGGTTTCTTACCAGTCCATTTCTTGTTTTGAATTCAGTTCAATGTATATACTGCAATGCTAACTTCTTCTCTCCAGTAGATCTGCGGAAGATTTCCTTCAATCATCATAGTTCTAGCAGTGTCTAGAATAGATCTAATTCTTCTCTCTGCAATGTCATTATTTTGTGGGGTTCATGAAGCAGATATTTTTCTATGTATTCCATGATCTTCACAAAAAGTGTTAAATTTAGTAGAAGTAAACTCACCACCTCTGTCCGATCTCAAACATTTAAAATTCAATCCTATTTCAAACTCAACCATATCTTTGAAAATCTTGAATTTGTCAAAGGCTTCATATTTCCCTTTAAAAAATATAACCCACATCATTCTAGAATAATCGTCAATGAATAAAATGAAATACCTATCCCCATAATAGCTTCTTGTTCTTGCAAGACCACATAAGTCAGTATGCACCAAATCTAGTAATCTACTTGAAGAATAATTCTTTCTCTTAAAATTAGACTTAGTCAACTTACCCAATTGAAATTCCTTAAACATCCCATTAGCAGGCTTCAACGGTTTAGGAAGATCTCTAACAACTCTTGTAGTGATTATCTTCACAATGTTATCAAAATTTACATGACAGAATCTCTTGTGCCACAACCAATTGTCATCAATCTTAGCAATTAGGCATTTATTCTCAGAATTGTTCAAATTAAATACATTACCTATAGTCTTTCTTCCTGAGGCAATATCAATTCCAAAGGTTCCAATAATCTTGCACATTCCATCCTTGAATTGTAAGTTGTAACCTTTAGCATCTAACTTCCCAACACTCAAAAGATTATACTTCAAACCTTCAACATATAGAGCATCATCAGTTTTATTCTTACTAGATCAAATGTAATAGAACCTTCCCCTCTCATCATATAAGGAGTTTCTTCACCAAATATGACAACACCGCCATCATACCTTTCCAATTTCAAAAATTTGATTTTGTCTCCGGTCATGTGTTATGAACAACCACTATCAATAACTCATTCATCATTTTTATCCGCATGTGAAATCAAGGCTTTCTCTTCATTCAAATTAGGATTTTGATCTTTGATATAAATAAACGCAATCTTATCTTCACTCTTTTTGGATTCATCTGCAACATAATAACACTTCTTCTGATATTTATACTTGATTTTTTAGGCTTGTACTTAGGTTCTTTATCTGGACATCTTGAAGCAATATGACCAATCTTATTACATGCAAAACATTTCAAAGGTAGCTTTCCTTGGTACTTACCGGATCTCTTAGGTAGTCTCTTTGCAATTAGGGCTTCAATCTCATCAAGCTTTCTTTCTTTCTTCCTCAATTTCTCCTCATTCATTAGCATATATAGATACATACTTAGATGAAATTTATACAATCATATCTTTGTTTATCCTTAGAAATAGTAATTTTAAATGGAGATTCAACTTTAGGAAGACCATCTCCAAACTCTCTCATTTAAAAATCAGATAACTTACCAATTAAAGAATCTATTGTCAATGGTACAACAATTGTGATTTTCTTTAATAGTAGCAACTTTGTGATTGTAAGCAGGAGGCAAGGATCTCAAAATATTAGAGACAATTTATTCTTCATCCAATGTTCCACCAGAACATCTGATTGCAAAAATAAGTTCAATGATCTTATTCACATAGGTAGTAATGTTCTCATCTTCTCTCATCTTTCATGCTTCATATTTTCCTTTCAGACTTTGCAACTTGGCTTGTTTCATGAATGCGTCTCCCTCATGTAGTTTCCCTAATTTTTTCCATACCTGATGTGCAATCTCTAATCTCATAACACTCGTATATTCTTCATCTGATAGGACACTCAACAAAGCTTCTTTTTCTCTCACATGGTAGTCAGATTTTTTCTTCTCATCAAGAGTCGCAGTAGAAAGATATGCAGGAGGAGTGTAGGACTTCTTTGTAGCATCCAAATGTTCTTCACTAATACATCTCAAATCTGTAATCATTCAGTCCTTTCATATAAAAAATTTTGTACCATCAAATCTCAGACTCTCCTTAAAGGCTTTTATCCCAGATTTCCTCAAGCGGTCAAACTTCCAAAAGAGGACACTAGTTTTGATACCAATTTTTAGAATTAAGGCAGCACACACAACTGAGAGGGGGGTGAATCAGTTTTGCCACAAAAATCCAAACCTTTAACCAAATTATAAATTTAATCTTAGATCTGAATGATAAACATGAATGCAAGATCATAACACATTAATCAACACATAACACCAAGATTTTTTACATGGAAATCCACTTAATGCAAAAACCATGGTAGGGATCAAACCCACAAGATAAATGTACTCTATCAAAAGCACTCTACCCTATTAGGAGTATTACAAAGGGGAATGAACATGCATTCAGACACACTATTTAGAGCTCACTTCTCAAATACAACAAGGGCATCAACCCAAAGTAAGGCTCATTGTCTTACAACAATCTTTGATTACAATTTAGAGTGGACAAACCGTCTATGGCTCATGAGCTGACAAACATCTCCAATATGCCAAAACAGTTCCAATGAAGCGCATCAAATCTCTACCTCAATTTCAGATTCCACTCATACCTCTTCTCTCAACATCTATAAATAGTCTCTCACTCTCACAGACATACCTTTGTAATAAAAAATGATTACATCTTTATATACATTACATCAATTTATCTCAACTAGGTCCGTCAGGGACCTAATTACCAAATATTAATTCATTATAGCTCAATACACAATGTGATCCACTGAATGTCAACTTAGACATCCATAAAAAAAATCCTCAAACACACTCTTGGTCCATAAATCACACCACAATCCTTTGCAATATGCTACACCACCATGTCGGCCAAGAAAAATTAAGAACATCAACACACAACATCATAATCTTCAATTTTGATAATATAAACCAACACAAATGGAAAATGATCTAGAAACATTAGCAAGAAACATGAAATGTCATGACATCAACAAGAAAAACTTTGTCTTGTAATTCATACTCATCTCTGCAATATTCATTAGGAACACTTAACAACAACCACTGTCATAAAAGAAAACTAGCTTGCTAGCATCCAAATCATGAACCACTCAAGATGAGGCACACATCCCTGTCCTAAACATACCACCAAGGTAGAAACCAAGAATAATACATAATTGATCAACACTGATCCAATAACTAAAACATTGTCTCTTCCCAGGAACAACCAAAATACCAAAGACTTGAAAATCCTTCATAGCTCACTGAAATCATTATGCAAACCTTTGTAAGTTGACATAGATCAACTAAATACATCAATGCAACCATTTGTACCTTTGCATCATCAAATATTCAATATAGTAGACTATGGGGGGAGAAACTAATGCACCAACCAAGAGGTCGACTAAAACCTCAAGGGATACGTGATTTCTTTCAAACCACCTCACTTTACTAGCTAGGAGTGCTAGGGAGATCAGACACTAGATGTAAGAGGCTTCTTGGTAAAATTAATAGGTTTCAAATATGACCCGATATAATTGTATATATTATTAGGTGTGAATTTGATTAATTAAATACCAATTGAACATTTATGAATAGATGTTAAAATGAAACCAAACTGGTCAGATGCAAATAACTTAAATAGAAAAACCGATTAAGAGGTTCTGACTATGGGAAATAAAAGGGCTAACTGCAATGATCAAACTCTAAGCTCCATGAGCTCACTACCTTGGACAGGCACGTGATCAGAGGAACACAGTGTAGTTGATGGACACCAATCCACCATGTTGGTGTCTTGTACGGGCAGAGTACGGCCTTGACAAAAATAAAGTGAAAAATATGCAAAACATATTAGTAGCCTATTGGAGTATGAAAAAGACTAAATAGACATAATGTACCTAAATCAAACAAATCTATGAAAATATAGGAAATGAAAGAAACGACAATAGATTTAATAGATTATGATTTAATGTGACAAAAATGCAACAATATTAGATACGTGTTATCAATAAGTGACAAGAAGAAAGATGGAGACAATAACACCTAATTCGATGGTTGGAGATGCGTTCCGGTTGGAGCTTTTGAATCCTCAAACTCGTGATGAGAACCTGCACATGCAAGAAGAAGGAAATTTATTGTGGTTGTTTAAGAGGCTTGCCTCAGTCGAACCCTTGCTTT
The DNA here is from genome assembly GCA_018584345.1 of Thuja plicata. Lineage (NCBI taxonomy): Eukaryota > Viridiplantae > Streptophyta > Pinopsida > Cupressales > Cupressaceae > Thuja > Thuja plicata. The sequence continues at coordinate 1,211,051 of MU227378.1, read as the reverse complement.
GGTATATCCACATCCATGGACAACCATTTAGACATGATAAAACCTGGTTATAGATAACGAGAATGATAAAAGTAATGATGTTAGTAATGATGTTAGTAAATAAAAATTATCAAGAATGTAGCTAATATGCTCAAACACAATGAGGATATAGAATAAACTACCCAAATGGGAGTTAAAAGCTTGAATGTGTGAGATGTGAAGCTGGATGAGAGCTTGGATAGCTTGCAGTCATTCAACAATGGCGGAAACCTGCAATAAGATGGATGTATGGATGCAAAATAACATTATGAAGCTTTGAAGAAGACCTTGAGAATCTTAGATTAATAGCCCAGGAGATTAAATGAATGACCAAGATCCATAAATACATGCAAAAGAGGGGTTTTTGAACAACCCAGACGGAATCCCACGAAGGAAGCTATCGTCATGGGTATTAAATCCGCAGAGTGGCAGGTTTGTAATGCTCAAATGGTCCTCTCACACCTACAGATTCATGGATGCTAGTGCATCATGTAGACATCTCCGCAACACGCACATGTCCAAAGACCATCAAGGATTAGTTACATGGAGTTCGTGCTAGATGACAAGTTGGCTAATGAGTCAGATAAATGGGTTGATGGGAATTTATGTCTTGTGCTATGGTAGACAAAATGCAAAAACGGCCTTACATCAGCGTGTAAATTTCACGCCATTAAATTTTGCCCCCACTTTAGCGAGCACATTATCCATAAGGAGAAGTGTGAAGCTAAAGTAAGGATTTCTTATCTAGCTTACCTGTAAGATTTTTTTTGTGTGGAGTTGCCCCCATCTAGGAATTCTTGATTTGCAACTAAGATGGATCTAGCATACATGTTGCAGATGAGCATGCTATATGATGAAGACACATGTGATATGGATTATTCATAGTACTTTGATATGGATGGGCAAGTTGTGTTATTCCAATTCATATGATAGAGCAATTTTTTATAACCTATGTCATGCGTAACAAATGCTAGATAGGCATGTGATCGGGACATTTTTATGGTGTGTCAACATGCGTACTAAATGTTACATAGGCATGTGATAGGGTGGCTTAGACACAATATGCTGACATGCGTAGCGTTAAGCTAGATAGGCGTGTGATAGGATGACTTAAAATAATCTCATATGTGTAGCATTAAGCTAATAGACGTATGATAGGGAAGGACCTAAGACATTGATCAGTGGTTCACCCCGATGAAGGTAGATGATGCTGAAATTTGAAATTTATTTAGAAAAACATGTGGTGTAGAGACATCATTAGATCAAAGACAAATAGAACATAGGCATGCATGTAACACAACCCNCCCCCCCCCGAGATGGACTATGTTTCTTAGAGGGGAGCATTGACCATTCTAAGGAAGGAAAAAGATGATGTGGCATGACAACATACAAGATTTTGTCATGGAATGTCACTTCCTGATGGGTAACACATATTTCCACAACATCATGTCCATACACAAGGGGATGTGATAGGATTGGCATCAGAACCCACAATATCGGACATACGTCCACTCTTAGGGGATATTTCATCATCACCATCAGAAACATGGATCTAAAAAAAGACACATGAAAACAAAAAATAAAATTTTTGGGTCAACATGGAAGGGGTGACTAAATGCCCCCAACACTTTGCATCATCCCCCAATTCGACAGTCAAAGATTACGACATATAGAAGAAAAAGATAATAGATAGACAAAGTTAACAACATAAAACCTCCCATTTCAAAGTAGCAATGGAGTACAAGGGTCCTCCATGAGGAAACAACAACAATAGAAAATCATGGAGGAACACAAACAAACACACTCTAATCTACAAATACAGAAGCGGTTCCGACCCTCACGGGTCATCCATCAGTAAATTGTCATCCTCCCAATCTTGATCATATGGGGACAGAGGTCGACACTCCAGTGGACCAGCTGCAAGGGCGGTTCAGACACCTCGCCAACAACTAGGCCCAGGGATGAGGCACTTGACAAGTCCACATCTAGAAGCTCTACAATGGCGAGTGAGAGGGATTGTGTGAAAACCATCGTCAACATCAAAATTTCCTCTAGTGAGTCAAAGAAACAAGCATAAATGCTCATAGGGAACCCACATGGAGGTGTCAATGAAGAAGCATCCTCATCGGCCTCTGTAAAAGAGGCAAAGGAAAACTTAGGAGAATTTGGAGCTTTCTCCACTACAAGAATCGATGTAGAAAGAGGGTCCACAGGAGAAAATTACAACGTCTAAAATTTGAAGCTAGGCCCTCGTGGAGCTTGGGCTTGCAGGATGTAGGTGTGCTCCTCTGATCCACCGTGGCAATAGGGAAACAGGCATGATGACAATCAGGTAGGTTAGAAGTGGGTGGAGAAGGCACGACTGGGCTCGAGACAACCTGTGTATGCAACATGTTCACAGGCTCGGGGGATGGAAGGATATCAGGTGGAGTGGTGATGAGATGTGGCTCCTGCGACAGAGAGATGAATGCATGGACCTAATTGGCGCGAGGCCTGATAGTCACTCTATGTGTAGGGGAAGCATGACAAATGGTGCAGAAGGTTGGGGAGCGGCGGAGATGGGAGTGGGTTAAGATGAAGATGTTGAAGCGGGGACGGACGCAGACCCTGAAGATGCACTATGCGCCTCTACAACAGCCTCTCGAGATAGGGCCCTCTCCCACCTACATCACTTATGCTCATATGTAAGTTGATCATGGCATAGATTTGAGCCCGGTTGAGATGGATACGAAGGACCAGCGCCATTCTACTCCATGGGGGAGATCATCAGTGTCATAATCGACACTGTGGACGGTCTCACCAATGGAGTAAGAGGTGGGTCTTATGACCGAGGAAAGGGAGGCTCAGTTACAAGCGACCTTCCCCTTTTTGGGGGGACTAGGATGTGCCCTCTAATTTTGAGTGGTAGGTGTTGGTGCTCAAATCAACAGATTGGATTTCCTATGGACTTGCCAATCCAATGTTGGGAAACCCAAGTGATTTGGCTAACTAACAAGTCACAACCAAGGCAAGGTTCGAACTTCTGCAATTCTGGCTCTGCAAAACCAAGGCTGGTAGACCTATACCTTGACTTATCCTTCAAGTTACAAGGCTTTTTATATCAGATAAGAAACACTTCAACCTTATCTCTCAAGTATGGCAAGGCACTTGAAAGAAATCTAACTGAAAGCAATATATCATGAACTGTAAACTGAGATACTTTAAGTAATTGAAAGAATGTTTAGTAAATGTGTATGTAATTTGAAATAAACAGATAGATAAGATATAACAAAACTATAACCAATGAACTAAATAACTATAATCCAATAAGCAAGAAAGACCAGTGCCTTAATCAACCATGGGCAATAGAGTCAATATCATTCCAATCTTATGTTCAACCTCAGAGAAAGTTTTACAAGAAAACTTATCACTTCAAAGGTGTTATGAAATGAACATGCAACCTTGAAACAAATTCAGATATATTTCAAAAGGATATTACTTCTCAAATGACAGACCAATTGATTAAGGCCTCAATCAACAGAATTTAACCATGCAAAATGATAAAAACCAATTGATAATAAAGACTATGAACCGAATCAGGAAGTATGTACATCAAACTGTCACTTTGAAGAAGTTCTATTGACTTATCCTAGGGACTAGTTCTAAAATGATAATGAAACTATTACACATGTGAAAGAAAAAGGACTTATCTTTATTTTATTTTGAAAAAAATAGTACATCCAGGTCCATGTTACAGTTGTTGATCAAAAACTATCCAAATATGTGAAATTGTATTATATTGTATTGTCTTCTCTTTACATTTTAAATTATGTATATATATGTGTTTGAGTGGCTTTCACACCTCTTTAGGGTGAAAATACACAACCCTTATTACAAATTATTCTGAAAAAACAATAAACTAACTAAAAAATAACTACCTAACTTTCGGATTTGGCTTTGGTTGAAATCCAAAACACCTCGTGAAAAGCTAATATTTCTGCTGGAGATAGGAAATTTGATCTTCCGAACTGGGTCATTTTTAGATTTTTAAAATTCGACAATCTTTAGCCTCTTTAGGTATAATCTTTGTAGCAATTCTAAATTCCAGCATTTTCTGAAGGCTTCGATTAGTTAGTTCTATTTATTTGTGTCATAAAGCTTCCTTCCTTTGATTTTTTTTTAGTATGGAGAAACATGCTTCTTGATAATGGATTGGGACTTCTAAATTCTCAAAATTTAGGGTACCACCAGTAGGTTCCAATGGGGATGGTGCGATCTTGTGGGGCTTCCTTCCCTGATCATAAAGGGTAGGGCAAGGAATATTTGGGACGATGAGGATCATGGGATGTAGACGCACCTTAGGCTTAGGCAACATGGGTTCCTTTCCTTTATCCATGTGTGAAGTAGATGCAGGAACTATAAACACCACTGGAGGTTGCGTGACCTTTGGTGGTCTAAGGGGTTTCCCATGGTACACATGTTTCCTCTGAGTCCCTAATGAATAAGGGGAGGAAGAGGTGGCACGCTGAGTTTCATGAGGGGGATGGACACCTGAAGCAGCCATGGCACACAAAATCATTTCCGCGGCCTTATATGCTTGATATGCGAGAAATGTAGCATCTTGTCGGGAACGCAGGGGACCAATTAGCATGGGAAAGAAATGATTGAGACTGAAGCCCCCACGGGACACCAATAGATGGTACCCAATATCTTGAACCATAAAGATAGTCCGCTCATGTGAGAACTTCAAAAATTTATGCACAAACGATGGGACATCTCCCATTGAAGTTAGCCATGGGATGCCCAACTTGACCTAAAAGAGATCTGATTCAGGGATCACGATGAAGGTGGAGAAAATTGCCTTGGGCCCACCTGAATGGTCAAGGTTGTAGAACCTAAGTGAGGTAGGGACATTTTTTCACGCGTACAGATGATGGACTCACACTCATCATACTTCCCACGATTTAAGTCATTGACAAAGAGAACTTCCTCCATAATCACATCCACTCTGCTCGAAGGGTCTACCAAGGCATCCCTGATGGCAATTTTGTTGACAGAATCTGAGACGTATATGGGAGTACTCTCTCCACTATAAGGCTCATCCAAAGAGGTGAAAGATATAGTTGTCTCGGAACCCTACGGGTTTGCGGGGAGATAGGTGTGATGGTCTCCATATTCACATACGGGCTATCACCTAGTGATGGATAGGACAAAGACGAAGCTGTAATTAAGTTGGATGAATGAGGAGAAAAGGGATCTCTATAGATCTATAGCTCAATGTTTGTCTTTTCAATAAACTTATTTGTTTTAGGCTTCCTTTCATTTACTTTGATCGCACCCCTATCGATATGGTCTTGTACCAAGTGTCGCAGACGCGCACAGTTTTCAGTATCATGACATTTTGCACGATGGTATTCGAAATACTTTGAACCATCGTACCATCAGGAATAAGGGTGATTTTTAGGAAAAGACCTGATCTCTAGAAGGGTCACCAAGTTGTCTTTGAGCAACTTTTGCAGGACGCTGCCATAGGAATCCATAATTCTTGTGAACATTCAATTCCTATGGGGGTCTATGGTGAATTATTTTCTCTCAGAACTAGGCTTAGGTAGTGTCATGACACTAGCCACAACCTTGTTCTTTTCAGATCCCCCAAATGTCGAGGCTCCTCCATAACCATTCGAGGAAGATTCCCCAAATTGGGCTATGCTACGTTGATAATCAATTAATGCACTACAGAGGTAGGTGAAGTTTTGATATCTATTTAGGAACAGATTTTCCCTTAGTGTCGGCTGCAAATTACACATGAACATTCTATGGAGATTTACATCTAGTATGGAATAAGGTACTCTTGGAGATTGACTGATATCTTGAAATGAAATTAGTTGCCTTCTCATTGATCTTTTTCTTACACTGTACAAGGTCAACTATGGTGACCTTTCTTCCAATGTTAGCCTAGAAGCGAGTGAGGAAAGCGTCCATCAACTGGTCGAAAGTACTAATATAGTAATAAGGGAGAGAATTGTACCATTCCATGTCAGTTCCTTTTAGACATCTTGAAAAAATCTTGAGCAACATATAATCCATAGTGTGGTAGTCGTCGCACTATGTTAGAAAGGATTTGATGTGGATTTGGGGATCTCTATCACCGCCATACCTTTCAAATTTAAGGGATTCATCCTCTAGAAGCAACAGAGTACTCAACACATGTATAGTCAATGGGTTGTGATGATAGAAAGGATTCAAAGAACGTTGGTTAGTCGCAGTTGACGAGTTGGCTAGCTATTGTTGCAACTGACCCATATTTTGTAGTATGGTATTTAGCACCTGATTATTATGGGGAGGAGGAGGAGGAGGAGGATTTCTGCCACCTCTAGGTGGGGTAGATGAACCACTATGTGGAGTCCCTCCAACCCCTCCACCTTTGAGGTTAGCACTAGTATTCTCAAAACCAAACTTGAGGGTGTTCCTGTTTATCGTGATACTAAGGCCAAAGCCACCACCCCCAGAGACATCCGCAATACCACCACCAGGAGCAATGTTGGTTGAATTCTCTACAATGTGCACCGATGCTCCAGGCATAGTAAGGTCTATCTGTTCCCCAGTTAAATCCGAGTGTGTTTCATGTTGGGTAGGAGGAGGGAAAGGTATATTCTCGTGCACTATATCCCCTATTGTTAGGAGCACTTGGAGACCTTCTTTTTCCACCACCAATAATTCATGTAAGTTATAAATAGCATCCCTCGCTTCACGGTGGGTGCCTCTTGTTTTAAGGAATGTTTTAAACTTTTGCAATTTTTCCTCCAATGATTGGACCTTATCGAAGTCAACAGTGAGGGTTGAATCGTGGTCCACCACTATAGGAGATTATGGTGGATAATTGTTAGGCGTGGTATGATGAGATCCAGACTTTGGCGATGAGGCAAGTCCATAGATCGGTCCTGAGAAAAACTAAGATCCACTAAGATCATTTACATCCATGTTCCCAGAAAACATGGGTCCGAGTCTAGTATGTTTGTACCGATCAGTAGGGAGTTTGCGCCTTGAGGACCTTCACACAACAGCTCCTATCACAGTCTAAGTCATAAAGGTCATGGAGTTTCACCATATCCAGACTTTGTCAAAGGTGCTTGTTCAGGTCAGGTTCACCAAAATATAGGGAAGAAAATAATGCACCAACCTAGAGGCCGATTAAAACCTCAACAGATAAACGGTTTCCTTCAAACCATCTCACTTTACTAGCTAGGAGTGCTAGGGAGATCAAACACTAGATGTAGGAGGCTTATTGGTGAGATTAATAGGTTTCAAATATGATTGTATAGATGCTTACATGTGAATTAAAATAATTAAATACCAATTAAACTCTTATGAATAAATGTTAAAATGCAACCAAACTGGTCAGATGTAAATAACTTAAATAGACAAATTGATTAAGAGGTTCTAACTACGGGAAACAAAAGGGCTAACTCCAATGATCAAATTCCAAGCTCTACGAGCTCATTGCCTTAAATAGACGCGCAGTCAGAGGACTATAGTGTGACTGATGGACACTAGTGCATCGCACTAACATGTCGTAAGAGCATGTGCAAACTTGATAGGAATGAAGTGAAAAGGATACAAAACAAAAATACTAGCCTATTAGAGTACAAAAAAGACTAAATGGACAAAATGTACCTAAATGAAACAAAACTAATGCAAACATACGAAATGAAAGAAACAACAGATTAAATAGATTACTATTTAATGTGACAAAAATGAAACTATATTAGATGTGTTTTATGAGTAAGTGACAAGGAGAAAGATGAAGATAATGACACCTGATTCGATGGTTGGAGATGCATTTTGGCTGAAGTTTTCGAATCCTCAAGTTCCTGATGAGAACCTGCACATGCACAAAGAAGGAAATTGATTGTGGTTGTTTAAGAGTCTTGCCTCAATCAGACTCCCTCTTTGGTGTTTCCACCTCCACCATTCGTTTAGACATGATAAACACCGGTGATAGATAACTAGAATGATAATAGCAATGATGCTAGTAAATAGAAATCATCAAGAATGTAGATAGTATAATCAAACACAATGAGGATATGGAATAAACTCCCCAAATGGGACTTGAAAGCTTGAATGTGTGAGATGTGAAGTTGGAGGAGAGCTTGTATAGCTTGGAGTCATTCAACAATGGCAGAAACCTGCAAATAAGATGGATGTATGGATGCAAAATAAAAATATGAAGCTCTGAAGAAGACTCAAGAAGCTGAGATTGATAACCCAAGAGATTGAATGAATGAACAAGAGCCACAAATGCATGCAAAAGAGGGGTTTTTGAACAACCCGGACATAATCTCGTGCATAAAGCCATCATCATGGGTGTTACATCTGCAGGGCGGCAGGTTTGTGACGCTCAAACAGTCCTCTACACGTCTGCAGATTCATGGACGCTAGCGTGTTGCATGGACATCTCTGTGGCCCGCACATATCTGAAGACTACCAGGGCTTAGTTACGTGGAGTTCAAGTTGGATGATGGTTTGGCTAATGAGTCAAATAAATGGGGTGACGTGAATTTGTGTTTTGTGCTATGGTGGACAAAATGCAAAAATTATCTGTACGTCGGGGTGTAAATTTTATGTCATTACATAGTCGTACCAAAGTAATCTTCTCACTGAACATCTCAGGAACACACAGAAACATTGTCATCAACAGTAGGAATATGTTGACATCAGTGACAAAACATTTATGCTAGCACATATATCCACAATACTCAACAATATCTCAACATATAATGCACTCTCATTTACGTTCAATAGTTTCTCTTTTCATTCCTTATAGCACCATAACTTGTACCTCCAACTTCTAAAAGCACAACATCTTTTAAACCAAAACTCCAAAATGATATAATCTATTAAAAATATGACTCTTTGATCTCCTTCACTATAAGCAATACATACATCAAATACGGTACGAATCATGTCTTCTATGGCTCAACCTTTATTGTTATTCATAAAATTTTAAAAAAAATACAACTACTTCCTCCTAATAAAACAATGACAAATAGACCCGCCCAACAAGAAGAATTATTGGTTCAAATGTATGCTTGTCATGTTGCCCCTCTACCTCTTATCACTTTTTTCACCTATACAACTGCAACACAATATCACATATATGGACCTTTCTCAAATGTTTTTGATTAAGATAAAAACAGGTTTTGAAGGGGCCCCAAAACCATGTACACAAAAGGAACTTAAGATAGAGCAATAAGAGTTCCCATAACACAACAGACCAGCTTGAACAAAAGGCCTAAGAGAAACACTCACCGAAAACTCAGAAAAAACTCTCTCAAGTTGCAACAAAATATGGACCTTTCTCAAATGTTATCTGAACAACTTCAACACTTGATATCATAAATATATAACCAAAGAAATGAACTCTAATGACTTATATTCATTTATCATTTTTTCCCATCCTTTCTAAAGCATTATCTCAACAACTCCAACACACTTGAATCCTGATAGAAATATCACAATTTGACTTGTGGAAAATATCTCCTACTTATCAACTCCAACGCAATACAACGAATCTATGATAGAGAAAAAAAAAATCCAAAAAAGAAGAGCCCATTTGAAAAACTAGTGCAATTGATCAAACAATCTAGCACTAACTGAAGAAGTCAGCATTTGCAGAAATAAAACCAAGATAATCCCTGCACATAGTGGTGACACAACAAACCTTGATGATGTCAAATCAAATGCTCGTCACCCAGATTCTCACTTCTATCTCATGCACGATCCTTTCTAATGCCTCCCTATTTTTTAACTTTTACAATGTCTTCCTAACACACTACCCTACATATTCATTGCGAGCAAATTCTTGCCTTTTTATTTTACTCAAAATTAAAATATAAAACAAAAATATTCTCACTGGGCACTTTGCACTTCTACACATGCTTTGTTAGAAGGCGTAAATTAATTACGTGATGAAGACAGGTTGTTGGTGTAGACAAAAGGCAACTCCAGCCGACTAGTCACCCAACACATGCAACCACTGCACCGTTTACCATCTCTAGCTAACTTTGAGTTGTATCCTGTGTATGATTTAATATGTAATCAACTATAAATTGGAGGTAAGAAGAATACAATCTCTAGAGCTCATGTTTGAGTTTCTCCTCCGAACCATGTTTTCTAACATGGTATCAGAGCCCATGGAAGATGTTCCTGAAATTGTTGCAGATGTAGAAGAAGAGTGCTAGCAGTACACATACAACCCAAGTTTGTTCGCATAAACTTCCATAAAGAAATCATTGTTCGCATATTGTTGAGAATGAACTACTCAGGAGGAGTTGTTCAGAAATCTGAGCTATCTAGGTGTAGAATTGTGAGTCTTGAGTTGGATGAAGGAAGATTGCTAAAGAGTTCTTAGAAACTAATTGAACAAGGAGAATTCTGAAAGATCGGAAGCACTTATGTTGAAAGGCGCCCAGAAATAGTAGTGAAGTGTTGCAAAAGTATTGTGTTGTGGTGAAAGCCTGCAAAGATAAAGGGTATGTTTTTCCGCCTCAATAATTTTGGGGAAATCATAGCCACCAAAAGAAAGTTGTAGTTCTAGCTATCTTTTATTGTATTGGTTTTTGTTTTATGTTTAAGAGAGATAAAGATATTATTTCGGAAAACAAGTATGCTACTTAAATATTGTGGGATGAGTTTGTTGTTTGAATTTTATTAGTAGAAAGAGGAGTTGAAGGTGTTAAATAAGATTGTCGGTTGAAATAAGTCCATGTAAAGGCAAGGAAGTGTACAAGCACAAAAATAATTGTTCAGTGTGTGAGATCCTTACTACCATTAATGTCAAGGAAAATATCGATCTAATTGAGATCGTTGAAGTGTTTGGATCGGAGTTAGAGATAAATTAATCAGTTGTAACTAAAGTCAAAAAGATCTTGAAAAAGATTGAAGTTGTGCATATCTATTTTGGATATGTCCTAAATCACCAGAGTATTGTTGAAATCACTACAGAGAATAGAAGAGGTAAAACAAAGATTCCCCATAGTATTGAGATGTAAATGGGCTTAAGTAATAGAATTCTATTTCTATGCAAACAAAAAAGAAGTGATATTTTTTAATGTTGTAGCATTTTGTTTCTGAATTTGTGCAAGAAATGTATAAGGTCGATAGAGCCTCCAAAAGCTAAGATCCTTGAGCACTTGTAAGTGTCTCAATGGGAGGATGTTTATTGTACCTAAGTTATTGTAGGGGGTGCATGATCAATTGTACTCGACACCCCAAAGTGTTTTGGCTTAACATATTGATGAACCATGTAGGTGAAATGAATTCCTATAGAACTAGTGAGTAGAAGGGCTGGGTACCCATGTATCTCGGTAGATGGATCACTTTTTATATGGACTCGATAATTAATTTAGGTACATAAGAAGCACAAAAATTAGTAAAGAAAGCCCAAAGTGGTGATCAAGAAGTGTGTGCATTATAAGTTAGTTTCCCCATCATGTGAGCCGGTTTGTTGTAATTTGAAACCATTTGTGAAGTTTTGTGGTCAATAGTAACCACTTTTACATGACGTTTGTGGTAATCCAAAACCATCTATAAGGTTCATGGTAAACAGTAACCTCTTGTATGTGAGGCTCATGGTTAGCCAAAACCACTCAAGTACGTAGTTTATGGTCAGCTAAAAACTATTTGTGGTTAGCAAGAAACCACTTGAGAAGTGTATCGGTTAAGGGTAAGCTGTCAAAACCCAAAGTGATTATGGTGAGGGGAAACAATTTGATAGATAAAATTTGATAAAGTGATTGTAAATGAGTACCTAACAAGGCTTTAGGTCAGAACCCATCCTTTCTAGATTATGGGGGGATATTTGAAAAAAAAATTAGCATAATTAATTTATGGTGGGATGTTAGAAGGTGTAAATTAATTATGTGATGAAGACAAGTTGCCAATGCAAACAAAAACCAACTCCAGCTGACTAGTCACCCAACACATGCAACCATTGCATCGTCCACCATTAATGCTCCAGCTAACTTTGAACCGTATCTTGTGTAGAATTTAATATATAATCATCTATAAATTGAAGGTAAGAAGAATACAATCTCTAGAACTTTATCTTTAGACTTTTAATTAAAACCCTTTTAATAAATACAGGTATTTAATTAATCCATATTAATTAAATATCTATATATTTTATATTTTATTATTCTTAAAAGGTTCAATTATTTAAAATTAATAATTAACCTTTAATTACGCGTTTACTTACATCACGACAAAATACCAAATTGACCTTCATGCATGCATACTTAAACTTGACCAAATCAAAATGCAGAAAATATGCAACAACATAAATGCTCAAACAAAGGTTCACAAATTCACGTCAACTCGACAAATTCAGAGAAGGTAGTCAACTAGATATTTGTCCACTATTTCAGGACAAATGAGGGCTTATGCTAGGATTTAGGCTTGAATGTTATCTCCCCTCTTACCACTGAGATAATGTGAAAGGGCACGCTCATCCTGTAAATTCAGGGAAGTCGATGCCCAGTACCTGCAAACCTACATCACAAAGCCGAGCATGTACATAATATATAGAACAGACAATGATAGGGATCGGTCGATCGTGTGGATCTTGTAGTGCAAGTAACTGTGTCTCCGTCCTCTACCACATTAAACACATCATACAGAAATGTAAGATAGACATGCCACACAGCAATATAAAACATATACACTAACCATACACATGCAAGTATGGGATTAGTAAAATCATCATAACATATACCTAATCATCATGAAATAACCAAAAGATTCTGGCATCAATACTAAAAAGTAAATTATGGGTGGGCACTACAATTCAAACAAAATAAATCTACTAAAGGGTGATGCTACCATTGAATTTTAGTTGCTCTAGATACCATATTTAAGATATAACATACTCATTTAATTACTTTCTAACATTTGAAGGAAAAATAGGCCTTAGTAGCATTGAACTACATCATAATACATGAGCTTCTCATTGCAAAGCTTTAATATAAAACCATATGTGAGACTAAGTAAAATAGTCTTAACATGTAATAACAATCACATTCAATTGAAGATTGGTTATGACTAACATTCAATCTAGAAATCAATAGATGTGTGATCCAATAATCCATAATCAAATTAATGTTGAATCATATATCATAATCACTAATCAAAATAATCTCATTGAAAATTGTTAAGTTATAACACTAATGAAGGTTTGAACATAAAAATCATATGTATCCAAAATACACAATTGAATATCTTGGTGGTAATACAAAACATTATTAATATGGTCATATCAAAATCAAACAAGAAGATAAAACACGTATGTTTATGGGCCTTATAATAAACATTAATCGTCTCCAATCTTTACAGGAATTTTGTAAAGATACTCAACTAGCATTGCAATCTAAATTTCAATAATGAACACAAAGTTATTGTTCGACTAAAATTTTGGCTACAATTATGACCAAAAGAGGTAGAATCTTGTGCTAAGATTAAACATATCATTGAATGTTTGAATCTCTTTACAATACAATCTTGATCCCTTAATTTAAGGAATCTTTGCAAATGGAACCTCGTGATAATCAATCAAAAGGGACCACCAATAAAGGGGGAGTTAATAGAAACCCTAAATTTAAATTTGTCTCTTCAAGGTGATGCATAGTTAAGAGATTTTCATGCATTGCAAATGCTTTTGGCATAAAAAACACAAGCAATGTTTGCTAGCATCAAAGTGATCCAGTAAGGATGAAAACCTAACATTTTCAATGCTCCTATATCACAAAGACTTCCTAAAGCTTCAATGGTGTACTTTTCAAGATTCCTCCCATCCAAAGCTTTGATGACCCATTAAGCACAATAAGAGTAATATCATGTATCTAAATATTAAGAAACCTATGACCTATACCTATTTAGATCAGTAACAAATTGCCTAGGCAACCATATTAAAGGCTTCAAAGCTGATCAAAATAAAATCTCTTAAAATGCCTTTTAACATGTTCTAGACTACCTTCAGGTGGTTGTATGCAAAATATAAACATTTGCAATAACAAGACTTTGGAATAAACCTAGAATTAGAAACCAAAGAGAAAGGCCTAGTAAACAAATAAGTAATCTTCTACTACACTCTTTGAATGACATAATGTGTAAGCTCAAAAGAAGCATCAGAGTCAAAGAAAATGCCAAGAAATTTGAACCTTTCTCCACACCGTATCCATTTCCATTTATACAGTCCCAACTATTGCAGCCTGGGAGATATTTGTTGTCTCTAACATTGTGTTTCACTCCATTAAATAGACAACCCACAAGCCAAACAATAAATGTAAAAAGATTACATAGTTTATATAACTTAATTCTTCATCTCATAAAGTGAGAAAAGATTCATTAACAAATTGTACATCAATTAGTTGCTTAGGAAGAAAACTAGAGAGATGAAAGCCCTTGACCAAGCCTTTATAAGTGTAATCAACAAGCAAATAGTCGAACACTTTGATAACAAGTACAGGTAATGATGGCACCTAATGATAGGCTTGACTAATGGACCAAATCATAGCACTTATTAAATGAACAATTTGATATTGAATCACTTTTTGACAATTGTAGTCAAAGTGAGGCTCACATATTACTTCACAACGATCTTTCCTTATTGTTGCACCATAATTACAAATAGGTTCTTCGAGATTTGACTCAACTTTTTCCTTTCAGCAATTAGAGTTGAGAAAAACTCATGTATATGAAAACTTTTCCTAAATCAAAAAAGTATTTTGACCCATTGTTTTCTATATTTCCTTTAAAAAATAAGATTAAAAAATCAAATTTGTCCATAGAATTAGACTAATCTACATTTGTTTTCAATTATCCTTCAACATAAACAAATAAGAGTGGGACAAGGAGGATGCTAGTACATAGAGAGCAGCCTTGTCTAAAACATGTTCCGAGGAAAGAAAAAAGAAAGTGAGTTATTTAAAATGTTGTACAAATGATTAATTTATGATAATTAATTTCATGATGGTGGTCAAAAAGATCAAAAGAGATTCAACCATGTATTCCAATGAAAATGGATATGCAGCCCAAAATTTGCACCTGAAGTGACAATTATTTTGGGTTTATTAATTAAATTAAAAATCTCTGACATAAGTGACAATTATGTTAGGTTTATTAATTAAATTAAAAATCTCTGACAGTGGTGAGAGATTTTTAATTTAATTAATAAAACAAAATAATTGTCACTTCAGATGCAAATTTTGGGCTGCATAGGCGCTGCCGTAGTTCAATAGTCCAACTACAATAGATCTAATCAGTTCACCTGCATCCCAAAAGTCTCAAACCCTATGAGCTCTGATTTACTCCTCCAAAATTACTTTGGTGTGTGTTTATGTCCACCCAACTTTCATTGCATAACTGGCTCTTTGATTGATATAATAATATTAAAAAACTATTTACAACAAATACAAAGGTTTGTGACTAATCCTGATCCTAAATATCTTCCTCAAAAATGCTAATAAACATGATAAGGAAAATTCTAAGACAATTCGGACAAAACATTTAGCTGCAACATATTTAAAAAACATTATATCTTTTACTAAAATATTACAACATGGCAGTTCTAAAATGTGCAAGATACACGCCGAGTAATTACAAACAATGCAATGCATGTATTTGCAATGGTTTTCATTGTAGTATTGAAATGCAGTATTTCAAAAAGTTCAGCATTGACAACAACTTATTTTTTATCTAGACGTAAATTTCATCTACCCACACATCAGTCACAACCCAAAATAGCAAGGCTTAAAGCTCCCATAGAACCAAAGATACAGAGTTCAGATGTGCAAAATCATTACTGTAGACCTGGAAAGATATCCTTTAAACAAATTTGCAAATGCTAGCATCCATTTGGTCAAGTCGAGTAAATCAGGGATTTTATGCTTCAGTAGCACGGAAAACACAAATTATGGACTATACTTAAAATATAAACAAAGGACAGAGACTAATCCACAAATAGTATTAGATAGGCAGTTTTCATTAGCGAATGCACGAATTCTGATCCAGGTCTATTGTACCGTTTAACCTTCTGAGCACCTGATAAAACCCAAGAATAAACTTACGCGCTAAATATCCAAATATATGATATTCTTTCACTGAAACATAAAACCAGTAGTAACCTAAAGTCTCTGCAAAGGTCCAAAAAACATAAACGTATATATCCTTCAAAATCTAGCACTGTAAGAAACCCTAGAAAAATATTCATTTGAATCTATAAAATGCTCATACAATGAACAGGGTGACCTTGCAGCTAAACGATACCAAAAACTACATAAAATAAAGATGCAAAACCTTATACAACCATCGAAAAAATCTTACGATTTTTCATGAGCATTCAAGAAACTCGAGATAGTGTCAAGAATTGCACAAAACACCAAGAGATCAAGGTAAACGTGGCTCCCTTTCTACATTATGTTAAAGGCGATTGCCGCACATGTGCTAAGTTTTGATTTCTTTATAAAAATAAAAACTAACAAAAACCATCTTATTGTGATGATTCTCTAAAGCTTATATTTAAACAAATTATAAGCATTAGAGAATCACACTTACAGGAAAAACAACAACGAATGTTGTTGAAGTTAATAGGGACTGATAAAAGAATTTGACAAAGTTCTTACTACAGTATACTATTGGGCAAGGACTAGAACACCAGGAATGCACGGACATGCATATAATTACATTGCCATGTGGAGATCAAGTTCTTCTTTACAATTGCACGAGGAGAGATAGTCCATAACATGGACATAATCTCCTGGTCAATTCTTGTACACAATAGAGATTTGGTTAATGATGTTCCAACTCGAAGAATAAAAGCGAGTAATTTGTTCTTGAAAGTTGCTATGTATCAGTAGTAAATGTCAAATCCCAAGGTAGAACTAAGCTTGACAAATCACAAAAAAAACTATGATCTAGATTCTAAATCTATGTCAATCAATGTCACAGAACTTCAAAGTAAATTTGTTATGTAAAAACTATTGGACTATGGGGCCAACCTGATAAGACGGCCAAAAGCGTCCCTATTCCATGGGCCCTCTCCTTCTAATACTGCCGCTGCTGTTGATGTTCCTCCTTTCTTTGCGTTGTTGTTGTTGAGGCTAGAGATTGTTGTAGAATTAAAATAAAAACAGCAGTTTGCATTGAGTTTTGTGAGGCGATGCTCTGCATCTGCCCAAGCCCAAGCTTCCTCATATGTCCCTTGCCCTGAAACTAACAGCCTTTTATTACTATTATTCATCTTGTTCTCATTCTCAATTTCATTACTGACTGTGTAATATGTGCTCATTTCCCACCGCTTTCTCCCTTCCTTCCTGTCTCCTCCTCTACTCCATTCCGTCATCGTCATCAATTGACTTTTTCCTTTGTGAATGCGAGACTGCAACCATCTTATAGCCAACTGTGCAGCCACATAACCTATAACCAGCGAACGCAAGCACACATGTTTGTTGCCTTGTACGATTGTGGTACTTTCTGGCAGCATCGCCATTGATCTGGGAATTATTATGTTGTAACCGTCTTCTCCTTTTACTTGGCACTTGTAATGGGGGTAACACAAGCTATAATCTTCCGAGTTGGAGTGGTAACTGGAATACCTAATCATATCGCCCACGACAAGTGGCACAATAGCATAGGATTCCCCCTCAGCCTCAAGCTTAGCCTCAGAATCAACCGCCTTGCCTTCAGAGCTCATACAATACAAGGTTTCCCCTTCACATTTCACTCTCAAATAAGCTAATTATCTTGTAAGATGCAAAGAACCAGAGCATAAATTAACAGACAAAATTAAAGATTGGGTAAAAACATTTCAATATAAAGCTTCGCAGAGAACTGTGTATGACTTAAGTGGGATGTCTTCATTTGACTCCTACCATACACGTCTCCACAAGCCTCTGATTAGAAAATTTACGGCTTCTGTACAGTTAGGTTTTCCTAGTTCATCAAACTGATAGAAAGAGCTTCTGGAAAATAGAGTATGTTTTGTTAACGCCAATCTTTCAGATCAGAGTCTCATGATCTATCATGAGGATGAAAGCAAATGATCCCAAACGCCGATATAAACAAAGCATACAGATTTTTTCAGAAGCTCTTACTAACAAATAATGTGCCGTAAAAGCTTTAAAAACTAACAAGAGGACGTTAAATAGGGTTTGAGTGCACACAGGAATGGCGAATGTCGAGGCGCAGAGCTCCTCCGGAGTGGGGAATAACAAAGAATTCCGTCCATAAGCTCTCCAGAAATCCGTGATGGGTGTAAATGTTCAGGGAGAGTAGTCCAACGCCTTCACTCCTTAAATCATTTGGGGTTTTAAACGCATAAAACCTCAATTTAAGCGGTTGCTGCCAATTCTGTGTCCAAACATAAAGGGCATTAGCAATTCCATTCAAATACAAGAGAAAAGGGGCAAGAAAAGAAAAGCAAACAGAAAATTCCTGCAACTCACATAGCTCCCAATTTGTACAGAGAGCTGAATTTGAGACGAAGAAATGGATTCTTTCGCAATGTCGACAGACCTGCCCTCGCAAATACAGATCCAAATGTGAGAATTTAACAGGAAGAGAAGCAGGGGATGCAAATGTATGCATATTTATGGATTTGCACTCACCCGTAGAGAAGAAAGTCTTGGGCTTGGGCGATTGCTACCGCATACACCACGAGAATCATCCCTATTTTCTGCATTTTAAACACTGCTTTCCCTCCCTCCATTACAAAACCTTCATTGCCATTCCTTCTCTCTGCAAAACCCACATATCATCTAAAAGCAAAACGCTTTGGATTTGCCGGGCTTTTTAAATGCATTTGTCTCACTTGCACTCAAATATTAGGGGGACAAAAGGAACTATAACCATCCCTCAAAATAAATAAAATAATCTTTTTCCATTTATCCAGGTTATTTATTTAAGTATAATTTATAATAAAAATTAAAAATTAAAAATAAATTTACGATAAGTACTTAGAGAGATATAGTCTATGTTTTTTTTTTTAAAGATAAAGGGGGAATGAGGATTGAGCTTTATATTTGTAGATTTTTGATAAGGATGAAGAGGAATAAAAAATCTCATCAATTGTGGAATAACTTGCAATTTATTAGTTTATGTTATGGAGGTAACTTGCATTCATTTAGTTTTGAAATCAATTAACCTAACCAATTAGATTTCAAGATTTTTTAAGTCTATTTATGTTTTTGCAAAGTTTGATAATTTCAACATATTTAAAAAATCTAAATAATGCTATTTATTTATAATTCTATTCGCTGTGAATAAAAAAAGGCAATAGAAAATTCACATTTTAAAAGCTTAATTAAAAGAAAATTTAAAAAGCACATGGTAGTATTTATTGGCAGCATTGAACATGTCATGTCATTTGTACTAAATGTACATTATAAATGTATTATCATAAGCTATCAATATTTGTCATCTTTTTGAAATTAAACTATATAATATAATGATATACTTTATATTCAACTACTTTTAGCATTAAGATTTTAAAATTCTTAAATATCTTGTGTCCTTAATTATAGTTTTTAAAAACAATTAATTTTAATTGTTTATTTTAAAAAATTTAAATTTTTAACTCTTTATGCTTAGAATAAATGTTTAATATAATTTATAAAATAATTTATTTTGATCATTTTTTTTTGTCCTATTTACTAATTTGCTATGTTATATTATTAAAATAATAAATATAAGATATTAATAGTTAAATATATATTTATATTTTTAATAATAATTTATTTCTTTTGTCCTATTTACTATTTTGTTATGTTATCTTTTGACTTCTGAATTTCTACAAAATTGATTTGGTGTTTTTGGATTCTTTTTTGGAGTAAGGTAGCTTGGAAAATTTAAAACCTCCCTTCGCACACAAATGATCATTTTTCAATTCACATTATTTATGATTTCCCCATAACTTCTTTCATAAGTTACAATTAATTACAAAGATAATGAACT
>MU227378.1:1107837-1140042 GCA_018584345.1 Thuja plicata | reverse complement strand
AGGCATTTGTAAGCACTGAAGAAATGTGCACTGATGATACCCCCGCACAACTAGATGAAGTTCCCATCAATGATCAAGCTGACATAAATGAAGACACTCAAGATGATATGCAAGGTAACAAGATGCCAACAAAAGAGAAACCAGTGAAGGTTGAATGCGTGGATACTAGCCAGAATACTATATTCTCACCATCCACTCAACCATCTACCTCATTGTTGTCAAGGTTAACTCCTATCTCAACAATTTTGGATGCATGGGGAGAAGAAGACCTAATCAAGATCAGTGTTCTTTCCATGGAAAAGGCAAAAGAGAAACAAGTAATGAGGAACCCTCACTTCTTGGAAACATTGAACATTTTGAATGACTTAGTGCCTACTGATCAAAAAGTAACCAAAGTACAATTAGTTGAAGATGTGGACAACATCTTATCAAACTTCAAGTCACATTTCACTAGCTTAGTAGAATATACTACTAAGATTGCAGAAGATGAATACAAGAAGGAGAGACTAAACGAATTGGTAAAGAACTTTACCTTAGATCTGAACTCCTTAAAGAGTGGACAGGCTATATTGAAGGAATTGGCAGATAAAGGAAAGAAAGTCATAGCAAACTGTATGGATAGAGTGAAGCTCACCTTTGAGCACACTAAAAAGATAGCAGAAGCAGAAGAAATGATAGATAACATAAGAAAATCAGTTGAAAACTCCACGCAAGACATGCACATATGCAATAATGTCTACCAAGGGCAGTTAGACAAAATTGAGAAAGCAAAGTTAGAAATCAGCAAGATAAGGGTAAGGCAAACACAATTGAGAAATGCACTTGCGCCATCTCTAGTAGTTCTCAATGAGAACATCAAATAGATTGATAACACCATATAGACATATGGTCAAGGTCCTTGCATGGATCTGATAAAAATGGAGAAATTGACATATACTTTATGTGCGCATCTTCAGACAGTTGATGCAATGAAAGTCTTTTGGCAAAAAGAGATTCAATCTCTTCAAGTTGTGTACCCAGAAGTATACATGGAGTAAGTATGTTGAAGACTTATAGTTTTTGTACACCTTTGTCATTAATGTCAAAGGGGGAGTAGTATAGAATGTGTATATGCAGAGAAGTATATATGTATATATCATTAAGTATGATGATATATAGTCATTTTTGTATGAAGTCATTTTGTGTAACTTAGCCACATTCCTTTGTTGCCATAAATGAAAAAGGGGGAGATTGTTGGAAAGTTGACTTCCTAAGGAAGCATGACTTATTTTTTGTTTTCAATCATGGCAACAAATTCATACTTAAGTTCTGTCATGAAAGGAAAATGACTAAGTATGAAAATAGGGCAGACAGACACATACAGAGATCAGTACATCAGTGCACATGTTAGAGATCACACCAGAGCATGTGTGCTTAGGTATATACTATATGGTGTATATACATGCTAGATCCAAATGTGCAGAGTACAGAACATCAATATGAAAAAGTTACAGACAAATTAGTAGACCTGCAGTCAAGGAAACAAAGCATGGAAGCCAACTACAGTTTTGATTAGCGTCAATGATTTTTTAATGTAATGGCTAAGAACCTTTAGTTATAAGTTTGTATTAATGTAATTAATTTTGTAGTAAACATGATTAGGCTGAATTGTTTGGAAGCATTGTATATTTTGTTTTAGGGCCGACTAGTGATTTGTTTTGGGTCACGCCTATTCAGATTTGAAGATATAAGTATGTAATGTAAAGATATGTTACAAGTGTCGATTATTGTGTAAGAAGAAGTTACAGAGGGACAGTATAATGAAGTCTGAAGATGATATATCTCTTTAAAGGAGTACGAGCATCCACGCATACATGGAACTGATCAGATAGCAATGCCATTACAGCAGTTCATTTTTGATATAGTGCATATCAACATTCAGAGGGTTGTAGCCTTCATCTTATTGGGTAGTGAGCCATACACACCTAACAGGGTTATTGTAAAAGAGTCCTAACAGGGTCAGACCTTTAACCAGGTCATTGTACTTAATTTGTAAAGACTTCTTCTAACAGGGCAAAGGAACTTTAATAGGTTCATTATACCTAGTACAATATTCGTGGGTACTAATCCCCACCGGAGTTTTCCTCTGATCAAGGTTCTTCGTAATCATATCATGTGTTATGTGTTCTTTTGTTATGTTTCTTTGGATGCACATTTGATATATGTTTAATTGGCTGAAATATAATTAATAGAGAAACATTGATTCACCCCCCCCGCCTCTCAATGTTTCTAACAGTATCAACAAAAGCTTCTAGAGAACATCAGCCAAGAAGTGATAAAAAATAAGGTAAAGCTGTCAGAATTCATATCTAAATTATACCCCATTATATATGAAGATATAACCTTAATTCAGAAGCTAAGCACAATAGACAAGTTCGCTCAAGGAAATAGTGACAACATAGCTAAGCTGGATACATATCTAGCAAACAGTGCTAGTAGCCTAACAACTGATGGAGAAAATGCAGTCAAACTACATTATGAAAAGATCATAGAAGTAAAATGGTTAAGGCAAGAGCTGTGGGAAGAAAAGACATGATTGAGAGAAGAAGTAACCGAGCTACAGGCTCAAATTCTGCCAAATCTCACACTACCACAACAACATATCAATTCTGCAAGGCAACTGATAGCAACTACTGAAAGGTCTGTAGCAGACATCATCTATGATATGCATGCCAAGATAACACTTGAGAAAATGGCTCTAGAAAACCTGAAGGAGCAAGGGATAAAATGATGGAAGACATGAAGTCTTCTCATTCACACATTTTTGATAAGCTCTAAGGTAATTGACCTTTGCCCTTAATATCAAATAAAGGGGGAAATGATAATTGTACAAAATATCATTGAAAATGTTATGTACATTTAGTCAGAATGGGAAAAAGGTAGATATGTATATGTATATTCATAAAGGGACAGTGATATGAAGAAGGAAAATATATCTTATGTACAAATATACCGGCGTATACATAGGGGAGTCATTAAATGACTAAGGATTATAGATGTTGTATATACTTAACATTTTGTTAGTATTTTGCACATATCAGTTTTTGATACTAATGTCAAAGGGGGAGATTGATGACATTAATTTTTCATTAGTATTCAAACAACACTTTTGATAAGCTTAAACCAAAAGACAGTAAAGAGAAAACCAAAGATCAGATTGGCAGATCACCAAAAATGACTAAGTACAGAGAGAACTGATGACATAAGGAAGTGTGTAAACCAAAAACCAAAATGTAGAGAGTTAAAGAGGAACCCAAAATGCAAGTTATATTGCAGACCGATGAAACTGATTCAGTGCAACCAACAGTGAAAACCGAAGGACAGTCAAGCATGACTGAAAGACAAAACTGAAAGGCAGTTGTAGCCCGCAAAAAGTGGTTCTGACTTCCACGTTAGATAAAGCAAGGGTATTCTATTTATAGGATATTTAATTGTTTTTAAATCCATTTCTTTAGGGACAAGAAACATTAATGTAAGTGTTATAATCAGTCTAACTGATTTAAAGCACATAGACTAGGCGATCTAGGTGCAAGTTGTAAACCTGATCTTAGAGTTAACATTGGTTTTATCATCAACTCGATGAAATCAATCCATCTATAAATAGATGATGTAATCATTCATTAGAATGTTTGAAAGAGAGAGGAGAATAGAATGAGCACATTTATGGATTGAATTGAGAGTTTCAAGAATCAGAGCAGAAAAAGAAGAATTTGGTTAGCAGAACCAAGAACAGAGGAAACTGACAATCAGAGGTATTATTCAATTATAGTTAAGGTGATATTATTTTATATGTGAACTACATAAGATATGTATCAAAAATAGGAGATTGCACTTATCAGGTCAATTTGTAATTTTTTGTCATTCTAAAAAGTGAAGCAAAGTGTAAGAAATCCTTTCAAGAAAGGTGGATTTAACAGTCCTATATCAAATCTCTTAACTGAGTGCACACTTAATAGTGTTGCTAAAATCTCTTAACATAGTAGAATTTAACAGGTCTCCACTGATACTCCTAACATGGTAGATCATCAGAAGTGATCAAAATTGTAAGCCTTAACCAACCCCTTCCATTCTGCAGATAGTGGAGTTTTGTGGGTGCCATCCCCACGACAGGTTTTACTTCCTAACAGGAGTTTTCTGTGATATCATATCTTGTGTTATGTGTCAATTATGTTCATGAATGTTTTTATGAATGATTCACATGTTTTTTAATGTTATGAATTGATATAACTCTCACAAAGATAGTGTAGATCAGATTGAAAGGATATGCAATTGATTACAAAGGTTAATTGATTAAAGAACATGAAAAAGTTTTAGAGGTACTGATTCACCCCTCCCCTCTTAGTACTACTTCCCATTAAACCCAACATAAACTCTAACCATCTAACTACAGCT
The DNA here is from genome assembly GCA_018584345.1 of Thuja plicata. NCBI lineage: Eukaryota > Viridiplantae > Streptophyta > Pinopsida > Cupressales > Cupressaceae > Thuja > Thuja plicata. Next base: position 1,135,611 of record MU227378.1, on the reverse strand, counting down.
TCTAAAAGTATTGGAAATGCATAAATTATATACACAATTGCAAGGTAAATGGAACCTTAATTATTCAAATGCACAATTTTTCTTTGATTAAACTCTAACCATCTAACTGCACCTTCTACAAGTGTTGGAAATGCATAAATTGTATTTTTAATTGCAGGGTAAATGACACCTTAATTATTCAAATGCAAAATTTTTCTTTGATTAAACTCTATCCATCTAACTACGCCTTCTAAAAGTGTTGGAAACATATAAATTGTATAGACAATTACAAGGTAAATGACACTTATGATGAGCTATAACTGATTGAATGTTTGAAGATGATAAGTTGATGATCACTGAGCTACAAAAGTGAATGCAAGACATTAAATCAGTAAATGTATTGTATTGTCATTAATGTCAACTTGATATGATTTGATTGGTCATACACATAATGTCATAGACTTGAAGAGATCGAAGAGACAAAATTTATGTGGTCGGTAAAATATAAAAGTTCTGTATACACCAAGTGATAGTAAGCACTGACAGATAATGAACACTAAGTAGTTCACAATGTATACCAAGCACCACTGTAACCGAGCACAAGTGGAGTCAATTACCGAGCTAACTAAATTTGATCACCGATCAGAACTAGAGTTAAACAACTAAAAAACACTTAGCTGGCAGAAGCTATATTTAGATTGACAAATTAATTGTTTTATTTATTAACGACCATTTAAACTAAAGCATGGAAGAGATTTATAAGCATAGTTATCAAGGAGAGATCTACAAAATAAAAATAAAGAAGATCTTTACAGATTAAAGAAAGAATGGCGAGTTTTACGGATCAAGAAGTGATCTACGACAAAAACAAGGAGATTGAGTGGCTTATCATGTCTATATAAAGAGATAAGGAATTCATTATGAAAAAGGGGAATGTTGAGTATAATTCTATTGAAGATAGTAGTCTTCATGCAAATATGATCATACAGGCTGAAGAACAGAGCCAAGGAATTTTGTAGACATCGAGCAATAGAGGACAAAGCATTCACCGAGAAGAAGGAAGAAAGAAAGAGAGAAAATGAATTGAAGAGCATATTGATCAGAGAGGTATTATTGGACTAACAATAGATCTGAATATCTGCAAGTTAAAGTTGTATTTTGAACAGATCATTTACTGTATCAGTTTAACCATTGATTTAGAAAATCTCTTAACCGAGTGAGATTTAACCATCCTTATTGTATTGAGATACTCAAGAGTATCAAAAGGTTTTCTTGTTGACATCATAGTGAATGCTAGGTCAAAAGACAAACTGTTAATTTTAAATCCTCTAACAAGGTTGCACTTAACAGTGTGTTGTAACCTTTAACAAGGTTGGCTCTTCACCAAGCTCACTTCAAAAGAGTGAAAATTTTGGGTTACCAGTCCCAAGTGGGTTTTCCCTTAATCGGGTTTCCACGTTAAAATCTATGTGTCAAATGTGTATTTCTTTCATTGCATTAATATTATATTTTATGCATTAAGTGATACTGGGTTGGTCGGTTAACACTAAGTTTATTTGCAGCTACTCGGTAAAGTCAAGAAAATATAAACAATATATCTTACCGAGTAGGTTATATTTGTTATAGTTATTTAAGGCATACATCTTGATGGACTGAAAGATAACTAGAGGATATTATATTTGAGATATAAGTTTTGGTTGGATTTTTGGAATTATTTTAAGGCCACTGATTCCCCCTCCCCTCTCAGTTATTCTAACAATTGGTATCAGAGCTTTGGTGCTTGGAAGAAAATTTTAAAGGGACTTTAGCAAAAGATCAAAAGATGAGTAAAAGGGACGTGCCTAAGTTGAACAAAGACAACTTTGCATCATGGAAAATCAGGATAAGAATTCATCTATCTAGTATTGGAAATGATGTCACATAATACTTGGATACTTAATATGTTTCACCTCTTAGACCTCTGACTGTTGATCAATTAAGAGATAAACATGAACACAATTCTATGATGATAGAGCTTGCTTCTTCACTATCCAATGCTGAATTTGAAGATGTCAAATCTTGCACCTCTGCAAAGAAAATGTGGGACAGACTCAAGCTAGTACATGGAGGAGATGCAAATGTGCTGAGAGCTAAATCTGAAAGCCTAAGAGGAAAGTTTGATGACCTAAAAATGAAAGAAGGAGAGAACATCACTCAGTACAGTGACAGAATCAAAGAAGTTGTTAATGCTATCTGAGGAGTAGGAGTACTTGAGGAAGAAACAATTGTAAGTAAAATTTTGAGAACCTTACTACATGTTTATGCTATTAGAGTATCTACAACTCAAGAAATGAGAGCAGTAGCTAGTAATAATGTTACTCTTGATAGTTTTATTGGTAGACTTATTTCATTTGAGATGAACAACTATGAAAATAATGTCTTACCAACTATTGAGTTTGCACTCAAATCCTCTCTGAAAATAAGCAAATCTAGTAACAAACACACTATGATATAGTGACAGTGAAAGTGATGAACAAGAACTTGAAGCACTAATGTCTAGGAAACTTCATAGAGGTGAAGGAAGATATAAAGGTAAATTACCATTGGTCTATTTTAATTGAAAATAAATTGGACATTTTGTTGCTAAATTCCCTAACAAAAGAAAGGATGAAAGAAAAAAATGACAGATCTTATGAAAAGAATTTTGACAGAAGTGATGACCAAGAATACAGAAGCAATCGACACTTTGACAAAAGAGCTAATTGAGATTACAAGGACAAAGGCAAGAAGGCTTGTTACCTGGTTGAGAACAAAGCTAAAAATTCTACTACTGATTCTGACGAAGATGCTGAGGTATTATTTTTTGCTATGCTGGATGATTCAGACGAAGAAGAAAGGTATGTTGAAACTGCACTCATTTCTAAAGTTAGAAAAAATGATGTTTGGATTATTGATAGTGGCTGTACTCATCACATGACTGGAGATAAAGAAAATTTTGAAACTTTTGAATATTATAATGGTGGATCAGTTAGGATGGGTATTGACTCACCTTTCTTAGTTCAAGGAAAAGGAATAGCCATGTTGAATAATCTGATCAGATGTGAAAATGCATATTGGGTGAAAGGACTTAACTATAATTTATTGATTGGTGTTTCATAGCTTAATAACACAGGACACTGAGTTGCATTTGAGAACAAAAAGGCAAAGATCTATAATTGAATAAGAAAGTTGATCAGTACTGGTGAATAAAAAAAAGGTAATTTATTCTATCTTGACAATATTGAGACCACATGTTTATTGGATATAAATGAAGACATTTAGTTGTGGCATAAGAGGTTATGTCATGTGAATTTTGACAACATGGTTAAGATAAGTAAGAAAATAAAATTAAGAGGCTTACCGAGTATTTCAAAGCCCGACTATGTTATGTGTAAGAATTGTCAAAAAGAAAAAATGACAAAGTATAGTTTCAAGAGAAAAACCTACACATCTAATGATATTCTAGAGTTAGTCCATAGTGACCTATGTGGACCAATGAGAACAAAGAGCTATTATGGTGATAGATACTTTATTCTATTTGTTGATGACTATTCTAGGATGATGACTATCATGTTCTTAAAAAGAGAAGTCTGAAGCATTTAAGATGTTCAAATGGTATAAAGATAAAGTTGAAAAGCAAAGTGGAAAGGAACTGAAATGTTTAAGATTAGATAGAGGAGGATAATTTATTTCTGATGAATTCACTAACTTATGTAATGAGCATGGAATTACAAGATAGGTTTCTGCACGGAGAACACCACAACAAAATGAGATTGTTGAAAGGAGGAATATGTCAATTATTGATTATGCTAGAACATTGATGATTGAAAAAGACATCACACAAACATTATGGAGAGAAGCTATAATTACTGCTATATATACACTAAACTGAGTTCAATTAAAGAAAGACACCAATAAGACACCTTATGAGTTATGGTATGGATACACACCAAATGTGAGTTACTTCAGAATTTTTGGAATTCAATGTTATTTATTGAAAGATGATAGAAATGGGAAACTTGAATCTAAAAGTGATGAAGGAAATTTCTAGGATATTCTACTAAAAGCAAAGCTTATAAATGTCTGAACAAATCTTTAAACAAAAACACTGAAAGTGAAAATGTTAAAGTGGATGAATTTTTTGAGAAAAATGATGAGGAAAATAGAAAGGAACCGAAAGATTACAACAGATTTGTCTACATAGAAGAACCTGACACCTTGCTCGAATGATAGGAAAATGCAACCAAGCAACAGACTGCACACACCAAGAATCAGGAAAATGCTCACAATGTTGAACCGAGTGATAATGAAGATCACAATGATGATCAAAGTGAAGATCAAAGTGAAGATCAAAATGGAGATAAAAATGAAGAACAAAGATTTGAACCTGTACTTGCTAAATATTTCAAAAGACACCATCCATAGGACCAAATCATTGGAGACAAAAGATATGGAATGAGAACAAGAAGTAAGTCTTTTAACACTAGATGTTTGATTTGTGATTTTGAGCCTAAATCTATTAATACTGCACTTGAGAATCAAGAATGGGTTAGTGCAATGAATGAAGAGATTGAACAGATTGAGAAGAATAAAACATGGACATTATTACCTATACCGAGTGACAAAAATGTCATTGGTACCAAATGGATATTCAGAAACAAACTCAATGAGAATGGAGAAGTCATAAGGAATAAAGAAAGACTGGTATGCAAAGGGTATGCACAAGAAGAAGGTATTGAATATGGATAAACCTTTGCACCTATTTATAGACTAGGAATAAGAATTCTACTTGCTTATGATGCTTTTAAAGGATTCAAAGTATACCAAATGAATGCTAACTATGCATTTCTGAATGGAATACTAGAAGAGGTGGTGTACATTGAACAACCTGAAGGGTTTGTTGATCCTAACAAGAGGAACATGGTTTGTAGACTACACAAAACCTTGTATGGATTAAAACAAGCACTGAGAGCATGGTATGAAAGAATTCACTCTTATCTCGTTAGTATTGGATTAGTTAGAATAAATGAAAACATTAATCTATATCTAAAAGGAGATATTGATGATAAGATTTTGATTGCTGAGATATTTGTTGATGATATCATATTTGGAGGTAATGATATGCTATGCAAGTCATTTCCTGATGAAATGAGAAAAGAATTTGAAATGTGAATATTTGGAGAGATCAAATTTTTTCTTGGCCTACAGATTCTACAACATGATGAAGGCATCTACATCACACAATCCAAATATATCAAATAAGTTCTAAAGATATTAAAGATGGAGGACTCCAAACCAGTTGGAACACCTATGGCAACCAGATTAAAATTGGAAAAGGAAGACCAGACAACTGAGGTAAATCAAACCAAATACAGATCTATGATTGGAAAACTAATGTATGTTGTACATACTAGACCTAATATAGCACATGTAGTTGGTATAGTTGCAAAATTCTCTGCTAATCCCAAGGAATCACACATGACTATTGTCAAAAGAATTTTGAGATATCTGAAGGATACTGAAGACTATGGTTTGTGGTACAATAAAAAAGGCAAATTTGAGCTACAAGTTTATATTGATGCTGATTGGACTAGAAACATAGATGATAGAAAGATCACAACAGGAGGAGCATTCTTTATGGGTGACAGACTTGTCACATGGATAAGTAAAAAGCAAGGATGCATATCTCAATCAACTACAGAATCAAAATATGTAGTTGATGCTACAAATTTCTCTAACATTGCATGGATCAAGTAATTGTTGAAAGGTATGAATGAATAAATTCTTGACCCAGTAATTATCTATTGTGATAATACTAGTGCTATAAACATCTCAAAGAACTTTGTGATGCATGCTAAGACAAAGCACATAGCTATTAAGTATCATTACTTGAGGGAACAAGTACAAGAGAAAGAGGTGATATTGGAATATGTACAACACAAGAACAATTAGAAGACATATTCACAAAACCATTTCCAAAAGATACATTTGAGTACTTGAGGAATAGAATAGGGGTTCATCCCTTGTCTACTAGTCACTAAGATGACTAGGAGGCTGCATCAGCCTACACATTATTAGAAGATCAATCATATTGATGCAAGATGAGATATGGACTGCAATGGCATATCAGTACAAGAAGGTACTTATCTGAACATACACAAGAGATATTGTTGGCTACTATAGAGATGTATTGCTGATGGAGAGGAGATTCAATAATATATTTTTGTTTGGAATTGTTGTCAAAGGGAGAGAGATATTCAATGAAATATCAGGGATCAAATGTCCATCAAGAAGAAGAACATCCAAAGGGAGAGAAAGATTAAATAAAATAGAGATTAATATTCAAGGGAAGATATATTCAATGAAATAACCATTCATCAAAGAGAAAGAATTGGAGAAAGTTAAACACTATGTATCTATCCAGAAAAGGGAGAAAAGGTTCTACAAGAAAGGGAGAACACACAAAAAAATCAAATCTAAGCTAGAAGAGCTTACCGAGACTCAGATACTTGAATTGGTTATAGAATAATAAGTTTGGTATGTCATGACATATGTTATATTTCATATTTCATAGTATGTTGCCATCAATGCCAAAGGGAGAGATTGATGAAATATAACTGATTGAATGTTTGAAGATGATAAGTTAGTGATCACCGAGCTACAAACATGAATGAAAGACATTAAATCAGTTAATGGATTGTATTGTCATTAATGTCAACTTGATATGATTTGATTGGTCATACACATATTTTCATAGACTTGAAGAGACCAAAGAGACAAAGTTTATGTGGTTGGTAAAACATAAAAGTTATGTATACACCAAGTGACAGTAAGCACCGACAGACAATGCACACCAACAGAAAGTGAACACCAAGAAATTCACAGTGTATACCAAGCATCGCTATAACTGAGCACAACTAGAGTCAATGACTGAGCTAACGAAAGTTGATCACTGATTAGAACTGAAGTCAAAGAATGACAAAACACTTAGCTGATAGGAGCTATATTTAGATTGAGTGATTGATTGTTTTATTTCTTGACGATCAGTTAAACTAAAGCATGGAAGAGATTTAAAAGTGTAGTTATCAAGGAGAGATCTACGGAATAAAACTAAAGTAGAGCTTTATAGATTAAAGCAAGAATGGCAAGTTTTACGGATCAAGAAGTGATATACGACAAAAATAAGGAGATTGAGCAACTAATCATGTCTATATAAAGAGACAAGGAATTCATTATGAAAAAAGGGAATTCTGAGTATAATTCTAGTGAAGATAGTAGTCTTCATGTAGATATGATCATGTAGGCTGAAGGACAGAGCCAAGGAATTTTGCAGACACCAAGCAATAGAGGATAGAGCATTCACCGAACAGAAGGAAGAAAGAAAGAGAGCAAAGGAATTGAAGAGAATATTAATCAGAGAGGTATTATTGAACTAACAATAGATCTGAATATCTGCAAGTTAAAGTTTTATTTTGAAGAGATCATTTATTATATCAGTTTAACCATTGATTCATAAAATCTCTCAACCGAGTGGGATTTAACCATCCATATTTTATTGAGATACTCAAGAGTATCAAAAGGTTTTCTTGTTGACATCATAGTGAATGCTAGGTCAAAATAAAAAATGTTAGTTTTAAATCCTCTAACAAGTCACACTTAACAGTGTGCTGTAACCTTTAACAGGGTTGGCTCTTCACCGAGCTCACTTCAAAAGAGTGAAAATTTTGGGTTATCGGTCCCAAGTGGTTTTTCCCTTAACAGGGTTTCCACATTAAAATCTATGTGTCAAATGTGTATTTCTTTCATTGCATTGATATTTTATTTTACACATTAAGTGATATTGGATTGGTCAGTTAACACTAAGTTTATTTGTTGCTACTTAATAAAGTCAAGAAAAGATAAACAATATATCTTACCGAGCAGGTTATATTTGTTAAAGTTGTTTAAGGCATACATCTTGATGGACTAAAAGATAACTAGAGGATATTATATTTTAGATATAAGTTTTGGCTGGATTTTTGGAATTATTTTAAGGCCACTGATTCCCCCCCTCTCAGTTATTCTAACAACCTAAATTATTCAAATACACAAATATTGTAGAAAAATATTAGTCATTTAAAATGAAAATATCTAATATATAAAATATATATTATTTAAAATAACTAATTTGAATGGAAATTAGATGTAAAATTATTTTGGCATTAGGGATTTTTTAACATAAGAAAAAAGGAAAGATGTTTTGAGATACTTGTTCTTTTGTTTCGTTTACTCCTCACTCCCCCATTGTGTGTGAGCATTTGTCTCTAAAATGTTGTGGAAACCCTACTTTTATTTGAGAATTTAGAATTGAATATTGGATTCTAAAGGATTTGTGTAGATTGCATATTGGATTAATTTAAATTAAATGTTTTACTTTTTAGAAATACAAATTTATGTGAGAACTAAATTATAATAGTTTTCTTCAAAATTTTATGTTATTAATCTCCATAAGATCCTTATTTTATGTTCTAAAAGGTATCTTTTATTTTTATGAAGTTTTAAAAATTGATAAAAAAATCAATGTTCAACAATGGCAGATTTGAAAGTTTGTATGATTTTTGAAATTTCTTTAATATATTATTTTTAATATTGTAGACCATGTTTGTGTACTACATTTTATGAAGTGGATTATTCTCCAATTGAAATAAGATTTATTGTCATGTTGTCACATGTGTCATTGTTTATGCCTCGTTTTCTAAGAAAATATAATTTTGTCTATCTTGGCCTAGCTTTAAGGAATGAGACCTAGAGGAGTGGTGAAGACTTTCATATCCACCCAATTTAGATAGATCTAAGGGATGAGACTTTCAAAAATATAAAAATTTAAAAGATAAAATGGGTTTAAATATGAATAAACATAATTAAGGCTATATGAATAAACATAATTAAGGTTTACACTGTATATAGTATTGAACATCTTATTGAGGGTTTGTGGAGTGATTCTAAAAAGTGTTACATAAGTCATATCATAGTTATTGAATGTTATTAATTATCTTGTATTATAGATGAAAGATCAATTCTCAAATCTGCAGGGTCCTAGAATAATTATATTGGCACTATATCATCCTAAATTAGTAGTGTCTTTCTTATTTCTTTACTAGATCACTTGTATCCAATTGGTGCTAGTGAATTCCATGTGTATCCCTTAATTATTGTTTATAGAACCTTGATTCATGCTTTATTTGGTATTATATGTATGAGAAGTGATTGGCTTGAGTGATTATCAAACTAACTTTTTTTGCATGTGCGTTGTTGGACTACCTAGTTGATTATATCAAATTTCAAAGAGGCAAGCCTTGGGGTTCCACATGATTGTTTAGCTTTGATCATTAAGGTTCTACTAGATTCTTGGATATTGTTATTGGAGGGAATAGTAGGATCTTGTGGCACATTGATAGTTGTATCTTTCTATTGTCAATTTATTGAAATAGTTGTATTGTGAAATATTGTTATCCTTGGTATAAATGAAACTGTATATTATTGACCTTATTTATATTGAAACTAAACAAACATGTTTGGGATTAGAATCATTACATTATTATTTATATATGTCATTGTTTAACTTGGTTTAGCATATTTTCTTACAAGGATTCATTATGATGTGTAAGTCTTAATTTTATAATATTTAGGCCCACTTTATAATGGAAGTTAAGATGATACAAGCTTATGCTATTGTGTAACAATGATGAAAATATTAAGTTAGAATCACTAGAAGGACATTGCACATTCAACCCTATGGATTAGGAGTTTAGATTACTCACGAATGTTTATGTCATATTTAAAGAAAATGATTAATTTCTTATGAATAACACTATTTTGGTTTTATATTAATTTATTTGTTTTATGGTTTTTAAACATGTAAAAGAAAAAAAAGTGTATTGTATATCTAATATATAGGAAAAGTAATCCTAGACTACATCCATTAACAACGTAGGATTCAATTCCCTTTTCCTATAAAACATTAGAGAGGAATGAACGGGCTTGACTACTATCACAAAGAAGATTCAAGTTTCCCTAAAGTCACCCTCATTATTTATTGCATATGATTGGAATTGATTAAGTGTCTGTGTAATGAACTGGGGTAAAAAGGGATAAGTTGAACAATATTGATAGAATATAGAAGGTACATAATAGAAGTCATGAGAGAGGTACATATGAAGAAAGGAAATATAGAGAGAAACTTGATTTGAAAATCAGAGTAAAATATAAATTGATCAAATTTCCACTATCCATTTGAATTTAAAGCTTGAATTTCTGGTTTTGATTGTGTATGTTAGACACAAATGTTGGGAACCCTTGTTTGAACGTGTCTAAAACTATAGAAGGTGACCAAAAATGTGGTTAGGATATCCTATATATTTGTCTTTCAAATTCAACTCAAAGTGGTAGAACAAGGGTGTCCCCTCCTTATTCTAGGGTTTTTTTTTCTATTTGAAGTTTGTTATAATCTATAATAGTATGCTTACTATTCTTATATAACTTCATTGTCATAGCTAAATATCCACACATAAAATAGGAGAAGAATGGTTTTGTTGTACAGGGCCTTACCTAAACCAAACCTCTTGTTGGTGTTGCCACATTTGCAATAGCTATGATGATGAAAATGTTAGAATGTGAGGTTGATGTTATTATTGTTCTTGTCATTAATGTCAACATATCCAATGTATTGAGATGGTTCACTTATGATTTGGCTATTGGTAATGATGTATCAATATAAGTATTCACCGAAAGATGTGCTTTACATGTTTATCCTTATCTATGTCTATGATGGTCCCTTTTAGTGTGCAACATATGGTGGAACATTTTTTTGGACAGGTCCTATCTTGGATGTGTTCGTTGTGCTTCGGTTGATGCATTTGAATTGTAACATATAGATCCTATTTGTTGGTAGATTGTGTAGTGTGTTTATATCTACAAATCATGTTGTATTGAGCAAGGTGGTCCAATTTTTATTCCTTACCACTGTGGGAATATTTCGGTGTGACCTATTTCAAATTGGTTTAGACCAACTTGGTTGATGGCATCAAGTAGTATAAAGAGAGTGATATTTCCAATTGTTGGTGTGGTTTCTTGGATGCGAGTAATATGAAAAATGAATGTGAATCTAACAAGAAAATACCGGTGTACCTATGTACATGTGTGATTTGATGCAATCGGTAGCAGAGTGCTATATCATTTTTGTATTATTGAGTATTGGTGACAATGACTTTAGTGGTGGATTCTTTCTTTCATTTCTTGTATTCTAGTAGTGAGCCCATGTGTATTGGCAGTACGCCTATTTGTAATTGTAGGGAGACTTTCTTATTTCTGGGTAATGAACCCAACCGACAGTGAGCTAGCCCGCAGTGAGAAAATGGATAGTGAGTCCTTGTAAAAATCAAGTTAACCAATGTCACCTTAATTAGTGTTCATTTCATGAGAATTAGCTTCTCCATGGTTTTTCTCAGTTTGGGTTTCCACATAAATTTGGGTGTTCATTGTGTTGATGGTTTTGTGCTTTCATGTTTACATCTGTTATAAGTTTTTGAATTCTTTAAGTGCTTATCGGTTTAGTAAAAATTTTAATAAGTATTTGTGAATAACTAATTCACCCCCACCCCCTCTCAGTTATTCAACCTATACAACAATTGGTATCAGAGCTTGGTTCCTTGGTGAAGATCTTTACCGCTTGAGGCAGATCCAATGGTGCACAAACTGAACATCCCTATATTTGATGGATCTAATTATAGTACACAGAAGGAGAAAATGAGAGCATATATGATCTCAATCAGTTACAACACTTGGAAGCATGTGGAGAAGAAGCATGTATTTCCTCATAATGGCCTCACTACTCTAGATGAAATCATAGCCTATGAGGAGAATGAGAAATTAATGTATGGAATATTTAGTGTGTTATCAAAGACTGAGTTAGCCAAGGTTATTTCATTAAAGACTGCTTATGAAGCTTGGGAAAATTTGAAAGAGATTAATGAAGGAAATGATAGAGTTGAGTTATCCAAGAAGTTAATAGATAAGTGACATTATTAGAATCTGAGAATGGAAGAAGGTGAAGACATAACAAGATATTTTCATAGGGTTGACAATGCAGTGAATGAAGTCAAAAATCAAGGAGGCAATATCACAGATGAATATTTTATGGAAAATATTTTGATGTCCCTACCAGATAGTTACAATGATAAGATCTTGACAATTGAAGAAGTTTATGATCCACAAAAGTTTACCGAAGAGAAATTATTTGGAAGCCTAACTGCATTTGAAATGAGGAAATTTGAAAAAGAGAAGACCAGATCTGAGATAGTATTTAAAGCCACATAGTTAGAAGAAGAATCAGATGGTGATGAAGATTCAGATGAGATGAAAGTGAACTTTGCATGGAAGATGAAGAAAGGTACTGGAAAATACAAAGGTATGTTACCTTTTAAATGCTTTAGATATGGAAATATTGGTCAATTGGCTACTAGGTGTCTGGAGAAAGGTCCTAGACAAAAATTTAAGAATTTCAACAAGAAAGCTTACTATGTTAATGAAGAGGCTAGTATTTCAGATGATGAGTTAGAAACAAAAGATTGTCCATTCTATGTTGAAGAAGAAAAACCATGGATTGATATTTCTAACATATGTCCTAAAATTGATGATAATGTTGAGACTGCTTTGTATGTTAGGATGAACAAGAATGAATGGTTGATTTATAGTGGTTGTTTAAATCATATGACTGGTGATAAATGTAAATTTGTAACACTTGAGAAATATAATGGTGGTCCTATTAAATTTGGTGATGATAAGGTAGTATATATTGTTGGAAGAGGTTCACTACATTTTGGTGGAAAGCATAACACTAACAAATTATATTATGTGAAGCGTTTGTGTTACAATCTTTGAGTGTTTTTTAGATGTGTGAGAATGGCTATGATGTTGTGTTCAGGAATGAAGGATGTGAAATTTAGAAAATATCAGTAGCAGTAATTGCAATTGGAAAAAGGACAGGAAGGAACAAGTACCAACTTGAAGGAGCTACAGAAGGATGCTTAATCTCTCAGACTGATGAGAGTTGGCTTTGGCGCCGAAGGATGTGCCACATAATTTTTAATAATTTGGTAAAAATTAGGTCATCATGTACAGTACGAGACTTACCTATATTGTGTAAAATAGATAATATTATCTATAAAGGATGTCAGGAAGGAAGTAGAGAATAGAATCATTCAAAGCTAAGGATTATTCATCTACTATTTTACTAGATCTAGTGCACATCAGCTTGTGTGGTCCTACCAAAACAAGGAGTTTACAAGGTGAGAGATACTTCATACTCTTTATTGATGATTATTTAAGATTTAATTGGGTTGCATTTCTAAGAGAAAAACCAAAATTATTTGAGAAGTTCAAGATTTTTAAAGAAAGAGTTGAGAATGAATGTGGTAGAAAAATCAAATGTTTGAGATCCTATAAAGGAGGAGAATGTGCATCTGATGAGTTTGAGATTTTTTCTGAGAAAAATGGAATCAAGAGACATCTTTCAGCAACTAGAACACCATAATAGAATGGTGTAGTGGAAATATGAATCAGACAATACAGGAAGCAGTAAGGATGATGATGAAAAAAGCAAGTTTACCGGAGGTTTACTGGAGAGAAGTCGTACATATGCCTATGTACACCCTCAATATAGTACTTTACTAGAAGAAGTATGAAAAGACATCATATAATCTATGTCATGAAAGAGAACCTATAGTAAAGTATTTCAATATATTTGGAAGAAAATGCTACATTCGGAAAGATGGGGACAATCTTGGTAAATTTGACAGCAAAGCGGGTGAAGGCATATTTCTAGGATATTCTACAAAGAGAAAAACATATCGATGTTACAACAAGAGACTAAATAAGAAAGATTGTTGTAAGTGCGAGTGTGAAGGTTGATGAATATTTTCAAAATACTCCTAAGAAGAACATTGAATATGATTCTGATACAGAGGACAAAGGAAAGGAAGACAAGAACAATGAGGAAGAGACAAGGCAGGTTACGACATCTACAACTAAGACACCAAGGTATGTACAAATAAATCACTCTGAGAATTACATTATTGGTGATAAGAACATGGGGGCTTCACTTAGTGAGCCTGGGTTATATTACATGTGTTCATGGCATACTAAAGAATCCCCTATTTTGAAAAAATATTACCCTATACTCCTTTCTTGTCATCCCCTCCTAATACACAACCCAAGTTAAAAAACCCTTATTTTCGGTTAGATATTATGTGTCAATTTTTTCTATAGTATTTTTCATACCCCTTTATATTTCACTATTTTGAAAGCTATATATCTCATTTTAACCAAGAGGTTGTGAAATAGAAAAGTCATCGCTTTTCACAAGATACATGTTTCACTATAGAAAGAGATTCGCGAAACAAAAAATGTACCTACATATCTCAGAAGGAGAATATAACTTGGTGGAAGAGGTTGAAAATGGAGATGAAGGTATATGTCACTATTTTTCAAGATGGTAATACAATACAATAAGATCATCAGCGAAATAGCGATGAACATAGAGAAACCGCTATTTTGCCAAAATAATCTATAAAGGACAAAGTGAGTTAGCGAAATAGTGAATTGTGTTGTTTTTTTTTCCAAGGTCAAGATACAAACCAAAGGGTGATGAGTGATTTGGTAAAGAATGTGGGGTCATATACCACTAAAGGAAATAAAAGAGAAGGGAATTAACTATTGTGATATGGTTCCAATTGTCATTTCTCCACTATAAGAAATAACACATATGTATCACCGCTATTTTGCCAAAATAATCTTTAAAGGACAAAGTGAGTTAGTGAAATAGATAATTGTGTCATTATTTTTCCAAGGTCAAGATACAAATTGAAGGGCGATGAGCCATTTGGCGACAAAGGTGGGGTCATATATCACTAAAGAAAAAAATAAGAAGGGAAATAACTATTGCAATATGGTTCCAATTGCCATTTATCTACTATAATAAATAATACATGTATCACCGCAAATTGAAGAAAGTAATAAAGAAAAGTACAGCCTAAATTTTGAAGCTGGCAAAGTATAATTTTGTATGCATGAATTAAATGAGACACGATGCATGCAAGATGCCCAGAGGTTGGCATTAAATTGAGAAATTTTGTCTAAAATCTTCATTTGAAGCTGGAGAAGTGGCGAAAGAGAGCTTTGCAACAAGGGTAGTTTAAAATTGGAAATAAAAAGACACAAGTAAGTATTCCATCACATCTCGAGCTGAAATTCAGTAGTTTCAAGAATGACTAAGAAGAAAGAGGTAGCTAAAGGATCAAAGAAGAAACCTAAAAATTCTAACCCAGTGAAAAGACCTTTATAGAAATCTACGTTAGATACACTACCAAGGTCGAAAGATATAGCTACTAAAAAAAATTTCACTGATAAATTAGGTGCATGTAGGGATGCTAATATCCCTATTTTTGGAAGGAATCTATTTTGGTATTTTTATAAAAACAAGGATGGAAAAGTTCCTTTGTCTAACCTATGGACATTATATTTATAAAAAATTATAGTCCCAAACATTTTCTTAGATGTAGAGCTAATTAAAGCACTGGAAGACTATTATTGTCCTGAAACTAGAACAATTAGGGCTATGAATGGGATGCCCATTGATACAAGTGTGGTTGTCATTGCACCAAAATTTTAACCTGTCAATGACTGATATAACCAATAGAATTATAGAATCCACAAGAGGTTGTTAGTCCCTTATCATGAATCCTAAGGGGAGCACTGACCATTTTTCAAACAATCTCCCCATTAGCGTTACCCAAAGGGATTTGAACCTGTGACCAAGCTTTGATACCAATTGACACAAGTGTGGTTTATGTCTCACCAAAAGATTGACATGCCAATGATTGATACAACCACTAGACTTATAGAATCCATAGGAGGCGGTTAGTCCCTTGTCACGAATCTCAAGGGGAGTGCTGAAATTTTTTCCAACACCCATAGTAGTCATAACTAGGTCTATTATTATGAAATCTTTCATGTTAAAAAAACAAACCCCACTTATATTTATAAGAACATATTGAGATGGAATATGAAAGGTTAGTGAAAACATTCAATATAGATGAAGTAGCTTACTATAGGAAGAGGGGAGAAAATAACAGAATTATTAGAATTATAGGGAAAGAACAAATTTGGGTAAGAGATTTCATGTTCTTTTTCTAGAGAACCTTGTTATGCCTAGTGCTAGTTGTTGGGAGAGGATGCTAAGGAGAATATGCCAATAGACCTCATTCTTATGTCCATGAGAATTCAAATCCCTGAGATAAATTTGGAGTTTGATATTGCTAATGAGGTTGAAAGGTTGATCTCTACCTAGTTGGCATCATGGAATGAGAAAAAGGAATTTAAAAATTACTCTTTATTGTGTTATTTGATTCTCTTTCAAAATAGGGAAATTTTCATACACAATATGCAATTGAAAACAACAAATGAACATGGAAGTAGGATAACAATAAAAAATTGGTGTGTCTTATGGGACAAATATTGCAAGGATTATAAGTATAAGGTCTTCTGAGATAATTTCATTGTTCCAATTATTAGGGGCTTAGGTGACTCACCTAAGAGACTATCACAATCAATCAAACAAGTATTGAGACCACTTTCCCATAATCCAGAGAAGCAACGTACCCATAATTTTGTTGATTGGTTTTGCAAAGGACAATACACTATCATTAGGGTGTATAGATTCCCTCGAGCACCTTACAAGTTACCATTATTTGTACTTGAAAGGATTGCATTTTTAGAGCTCATGTGGTAGATTTTATGGATTGAAAGGGAATTAATAGAGCAAAGAAGGAAGGGGACATTATTACCTCATGTTTCCCAATTTGTAATATTTAATATTGGGTCTAACATATTAGAAAATTACAAAAGTTCTCAAAAGATAATTATCAGTTGCCATCAGAGCAAGAAATGATATGTGATCCTAAAAACCACATTCACTTTATTGTCAAATGTATATCACATAAATGGTTTTCCAAAGAATATGTAATTATAAATTGCCTTACGGTTGATGAAAATGTGTAGAGATGGAATAAATGGAGTATTCTCTAGACAGACTTAAAGGGAGAGGAAGAAAAGGGGGCTTCCCAAGTTCTCTGATGAACAAGTTAATGAAGCAATAAGGATGGAGTTATCATTGGCTAATTTTGAGAAAATATATAGAAATTCCACAAGTGATACACCAGAGGAAAATAAACCCCATCCTGAGAAACCTCATGGGGTTCTTATCCGTGATATGCATGATTCAAAATCTACACCAATTCCTCATCCAAAAAAGAAATAGAAAAGAGATGTGCATGTACCTTTGGTACAATGTGAGGAATCAGAAGGACAAGGAGATACTGATGAAGTATTCAATGCACTTAAGGCACTAAGAGATTATGAAGAAATTGAAAACCGCAGTCCCCTCCACACATATATTGAGATGAAATTCATGGTTATGAGGTTCAACTCCCCAAAGATACACAACCCATAGATTGTACCGATGAAAGAGAGATTACGTCTCTGAGGTTTATGGAGGATGAAAATTTCATTAACTCTCAAGAGTTTAAATATTTTTGGATTTAGATGAAAATGAAGATTATGTCTCTAAAGTTTATGGAGGATGAAAATTTCATTAACTCTCAAGAGTTTAAATATTTATGGATTAATATTAAAATGAAGGAGTTTGATGAGAGGAAAAAACTCAACCTCATGGGTGTGGAAGAAGGAAAGAACGAGGAAGTCATAACTCAAACTTTTTGAGAGATGGAATTTGATGAGATGAACCTTACTCCTATATAGGCCAAAAAAATGGTTTTGAAAAGTAATATGTTGGTTGTTCCTGGATTAACATTGAAGCAAGTGTTCTTACTTGATCAAATAAGAAAACAAGAGGACCCCATGTTGGTAGTTGAGTTTATCTATGATGAAGGGGTGAGTGGAACAAGGTATGACCCAAAAACTAAAGTGCTTGCATCATGGGTTAGTTTTAAGGGTCCTCATTAACTAAAATTTTTAGACATGGCGAAAGAAAAGGGTGGCACTACTATACTGAAAACCATGTAGAAAACTTCTCCATTATCAATGACTACATCACTTATGCATCAAGATATGTTTACCCATGAAAAAATGAAACACATGGAATAGCATGTTGGTGAACTAGAGATGAGGAAATTTGAATTAAATTCTATGATAAATAAAATGTATATGAAAAATTCTTCTTTGAATGAAAGGTTGAAGAATTTTGAGGAAAATCAAAACAAGGTCATTGTCTTACATAAGAGTGCCCCACCAAAATATATTGAAACTACCAAAGTTTTTGAGGAGTGGGGTGAAGAGAAGAAAAATATGAGAATGAGATTAGAAGGTTAAAAGATGCCAGTAAAAAACTCTCACAAGATATGACTCAAAGGATCCTAAATTTTTTTGAACAAATATTTCTCCATAGGACAAAGTTGGTCATAAGAAAATGTAAGGATGTGTATAAGGGGTATAGTAATTTCTTGGAAATGAAGATAACGTTTCATGAAGACAAGTCAAAGCTTGAAAGGTTAGTGAAGCAATGACAACCTCAACGTATTAACCTTTCCACTTTATTCAAAGTAACTCAAAGAGATCTAGATTCTCCTAAAAATTTTGGAGAGACAAAATAAATGATAGATACAATTATTGAAGTATTGAGGTATGTAATTGGTGAAGAAAAAAAGATTACAAGAAAAATCTATGTTTTCCATACTATCAAACATTGGACAATCCCAGAGATAATAAAAAAAGATGGCCAACTGATAGGGTTTGATGATTGGAAATTTGAATACAAACAAATGGTGCCAAAGATAATGGTACATGTGATAGAAGAGAAGAATGCCAGTATGCAAAGTTTTAACATGTTCCAAGATAAGATTATCATACTAGATGTTGTCTTTGCAAAATTTATGGTAGAAGTAAGGAGAACAAAAGGGAAAATATGGAAGGAACATATGATGAACATGCCTAATATCCTGAGTTTCAAATGACCATGACATATTGAGTTGATCCAATGGGAGGAAGAGTACTTAGGTACACTAGAAGGATAACCAGAAGTCGAAGATGAAATCTAGGATGAATGAAGATTTCACGTACTGTGCAATCAACCACTTCTAATATTAAAATATTACACTAATCATTTGTGTTATGTATTAACATGTTGCAAAAATAAATGGTTAAATTGCCTTTTTATTTATTTAAGTAATTTTAGTTATGAAAAGGCACTATATGAAATGACCTGGAGCTTGTCACTTCTCCTCTTTTTCTATAAAGGAGAAACCAAGGCCATGAGAAAGAGTGAATTAGAAAGAATATAGCGGAAGGATAAATATAAAAATAGTTGATATAATTTTGTACTTCTCGTGGAGGCTTTAAATATAATAGAAGATTTCAATTCATTCTGCTCTCAATTACTTGTTTTTATAATTGAATATTATATTACATAGTTATCTCCAAGTCATATTCTTTGAAATTTGTTTAAGTTGGAATACCAAGGGTATATCCAATTTATCAAAGAAACATTTTTGTTTTGTGTTTCATTTTGTTGGCTTCTGTAAGGCAGAATTAAATTTAACTTATTGATTCACAACAATTAAGAGAAGATGAATGGATAATTAAAGAAGAACTAAGTAGTATTACAGTTTTGCATGTTTATATAAAGTATAAACACACATATATACAAATTAATTAGAGTTGTATGCACCCTAAAATGGTCGCCTAGACTATGGGTCCCCATTCTTCAATTTTATCAAATGACGGAATCAATTTATCAATTTCCTGAATCAATGCCTTGCAATATTTTCAATTCAAATGAATTTCCTTGATCAAATCGTAATTAATTCAATTATTTCAATATTTCCTAAGGTTTGATCATTTTATCCATAATCTTATTTAATTAAAAGAAAACATCCCTTTTAATTAAATAAAATAATCTTATTTAATTAAAAGAAAACAAACCTTTTAATTAAATAAAATAATCTTATTTAATTAAAATAAAATCCCTCTTTTAATTAAATAAATAAAATCCTCACCTAAATCTCTCTTTGTGATGAAAAAAGGAAATAAATCAAATATAAATAAATAAAAATTCCTTTTTTCTCTACACTTTGAATGCACATATTTCTAAGTGGTCGGTTTTTTCCTCTTACTTGACTTTTTAGGGATTTATCCCACATTGCTCTTGAGGATGCATTCCTCTCCACGCTTTCCTTTATAAGGAGCTCTCTCCTTCTAATTTAGAATCCAGATTTTATGTTATTGTTATGCTGCAAGTTTGGAGAGCGATTTTGGATGAGAGTTTGAGCACTTGAACTTGAACATTGCAACTTCTGTTTTCTTGTCTTCTTCTCTCATGCATCCATGGCAATCCATTTAGATTACTCTTGCACTTACATGTTAGATTAGATTCATATCTCATTTCATAGAATAATCTTGCATGCGTATTTCCTTTCATAGATTAGTTTGCTTTCATGCATTGTTATCATATACAATAACTTCTATTTTAATTTTCATGCACATTTGATGATCATGGAGATTAACACTCTTTCTTTTCCTTTTTGAATCTCTCATTTTATGGTGTACTTGCATGGGCACAAACTAGGTCTAAACTGAGGGCCTCCATTATAAACCCTTGCACTCCATGAATTAAGAGCTATGAGTCATCATTTGAGACCTCAATATTGAGAAATATTAGATATAATGAATCATATAAGTGTGTCAAAATTTTAGCACACATTTTTGGCACCCACCACGGGGCTCGAACCCACGACCACAAAGTTAATTTTTGTGAGTTTTGTGATAAATTTCTGGGCTATTTTTCCAGAAATCCAACTGATTTTTTTATTGGTACATGCACATATGACATGATACAGATCCAAAATTTATATTTATGGAAAGGTGTTTAAGTTATCTTTCATTTTCCATTGGTTTGAATTAATTTTGTTGGGATTTGCAAAAGTTATAGTCATTTTAGTGCAAACTGGTCAGAACCTGATTTTTATGAAATCTGACTAATGTTTCTATTGGTATGTGAATATATGACATGATACAGATCCAAAATTTATATTTCTGGAAAATTATTTGAGTTAGCTTTCATTTTCCATTGGTTTGAATTAATTTTGTTGGGATTTGGGAAAGTTACGATCGATTTAGTGCAGACTGGTCAGAACCTGATTTTTATGACAAGAAGTTTTTTTATTATCAAATGATATATTATGTTTGACTAACCTAATTTTCTAACACGTGGGGTTGACAAGATGTGTTATTTTTTTATAGATTTTTATAATAGTGGGTTTCATGTGCAAGAATAGGTAAGTTTTTCATAACAATGGTTTGCAAGACGTTGACAAAGAAGACTAAAAGCAAAGACTACTGACAGATCGTCTTGCAGGTTGCCTTGATCAATTGAATGCTAAACATTGTGCTTGCATTTTATTTTTGTTTTATTAAAATAGGAATGCACATGCAAGAATTTTAAAATGAAATTCTATCTGGTTTTAGGGATGACAATAATGTTAGGAAACTATGCTCTCACCCTTTTGGGATGATCAGAAATCTAGAAATATTATTGTCATTTTCTTATTGTGTTTGAAGTGTCTTCTAAGTTTTTGTAATCCAAAGGAATTGCATGGAAGTATCCTCTCCCCTCGCCTTCGTATATTTTGGGTGAAATATAAATCCATACAAATCATTTAGTGTGGCTACCTCCCGAGAGATTTAACAGAGTCGGTGAGAGTGGATTGCCCAACCGGTAACAGGCTAAAGCCAATCCCTTCCGAACCAGTATATAAAAATGTCATTATGATTAATCTCATAGTGAATAGGTGTTGAATGCATTATATTGGGAAGAAGATCTCCCTTAGTACCCTTGTGGTGCGTTAAAACCTACATAACGTAACTTCTGTAGGCTGGGAGGCCTCCATAATAGAGCTAATCTACCGCAAGTATAACCACCTGAAAAGATGCCTTGACTAAATAACTTTGTTGTAGTATCCAAAAACCCTCTATCTGTTGGCGTGGAAGGTCAAAGACTAACTAAGACATCCCACATTTTCATGGATCTTAGTAGAGACAATGGTCCCTTGGAAAGTGATTACCCTTGGGATTCGAAGCTTGGTGTGCCTGAGAAGTGAGTGCACTGTAAGGAGGAGCTTGTGCCTCCAAGCTTCTAAGTTTTCTGCTATGAGTAGGCGTGGCTGAACTTTGGTTCAAGTGGGAATTCAACAGATATTTACCTGGCTTACCTAGGTTGTGGTGTGACTGTTCTTTTCACAACAAACCAATCTTCTTGATGTGTCTTGCATGAGTGAAACATCAAAACATACACCAAACATCAAAATGATCAACAACTCAAAATATACACTCTTAAGTGTTAAACTATTAGCTTTCTCAATTTGCTATCCTTTCATTTCCAGTCTTCCTTAGTCAATCTAGGTCATATTGAGTCACTTACCCTTTTGTTAGAAGTTTGTTTTCACTTTGGATCCTTGCGTTTTGACCTCTTGAAATAGTAATCTTTTATTTCATGAGTGACCTTGCTTGGAGTTGGTGAGCTAGAAATCATCCTTGTTGAGAAGATAAACCTTTGGATCTTTTGATAACATGCTTGGAGAGTTTTAGTAATCTCTTGTCCATTCACTTCTATACAAATTCAAATTCAATCAATATAACTTGGGTAAATCATCCTCCTGATCCATATGTGTTAGGGTATTCACCCGTTTATTGGGCACCTCTATGCCAGTGTTGGTTTACACCTCTTGCAAAATTCTATCTTATCACCTCTCTTTTGGACAAGTGAGTGCTTTTATTATCCTGGTTTGGTACCAAAATTTCTTAGGTTCATCCTATCACCTAGTACCTTTTATTTCATGCCAGTTACAACAAGATATCAAGTAGATCAAGGAAAGTGACCTTAAGTAGTCTTTAACCAATTACCCTTAGTTCAAACTTGCCAAAAATGTAAGGGAAAAAAACCCATATTTGATCAATCACCCAGGAACAACTCAGAAGTTTGGTTTGATTCCAAGAGTAACCTCAGTGAGTTGAGTACACCCTTAGCATCTTCTCACTCGGATATGGATATGAGTTACAGAATGACTCGACAAGAGAGGGAAGAAATGGATAAACGCCTTGATGAGATATTTGAAAAACATAGAGATACCATTTCATTTGGTAGTTCCTCTTGTGAAATAGACCAGTCTCACCCCTTATCTCAACTAGATATTTGGATGCACACCAAAGGGCTAAAAGAGGTAAGAGGCAAGCCTATCAAGAAGAACAATCACAAAATGAAAACCAAGATGATGAACCTTATGACACTCATGTGAATGTAACATACACCAATGACTTGTTTAGACATTCAAGACCAAGTTCACTGCTCAAAACATCTTCAAGATACACGAGTGGAAGACTTAAGAAAATTGAGCGTGAAAAGAAATCCTTCCTAACGAACAAGCTAAAAAGGAAGAGAAATTTAGACTCCTAGAGTTGGAGAGACAAACCTTGTTGGATATAGAAAGGAAATCCTTCCAGGAAGAGCAACATAGACTCTTGGCTCAACAACTTAATGATCAATTTAACAATATGCGTGTTGGTGGTGGAAACAACTCTCCTCCATCCACCCCTCCTAAGAATCCACAAAGTGGAAGACATTCAAGAACACTGTCACGAGCTCCTAGACTTAGAGGAAGAAGGGCTTCAAGACATGATCATTATAGGAGATGAAAACCTCTTAGGAACTCAATACAACCTTCACAACGTGCTCACCATGGTTCACAATATGGGGGTAGTAGCTTTATTTTTGACCTCAACTCCCAAGACTTCATGAAGATACAACAAGAACCAATCTTCCAGCAGTATGTGGAGAGATACTTAGAGAAAAAAAAAGACAAGTTCCTAGAGAGTTTAATCAACAAGGGCGCTAAAGTCCCCTACAACTTTGATGTGGACAAGAAGATTAAGAAGCAAGGTCCATCTCAAGAAGAAGAGATCAAACAAATTAAGAGTATGATGGAAAAGATGTTAGCACCCAAGAGTTCATTCTCACTTGATTCAATTTGTCCTAATCCTTTTGACAAAAGTGTTAGCATGAAATACTTCCCTAGAAAGGTTGAGATCCCTCAATATGACAAGTATGATGGGAATGGAGATCCACATGATCACGTGCGTCAATTCTATACCACAATTTTTGAGTTCCATCAAGATGACTTGTACCTCATGAGATAGTTCCCAAGGAGTCTTAAGGGTCAAGCGATGGAATGGTTCACCAACATAACTCCCCCCGTTAAGAATTTAAAAGAGATTGTCCATAAATTTTTACTAAACTTTGCATACAACCTTTCAAGATCTATCACCATGTTGGACTTATGCAACTTAAAGAAAAATCAAGGGGAATCCTTTGTCCCTTTCTTGCAAAGGTGGAGATGACAATTCTCTCGCTACTCTAGGACCATCCCTAAAAATGAGAAGATTGACATCCTTGTTTGCAAATTAATTCCTGAAATGCGGTATGAAGTTAGGAAGATGGTTTTTGATTCCTTTGACACCATGGTTGAAACCACATGTAGGATTGAGGATGTTTTGAAAGAATAAGGAATTTTGACCAAACATGGAAACAAAAACAACAAAAACAACAATGGTCAAAATAATAACAACCCTAACAAGGATAAAGGAAAGAACTCACATTGGAATAGGAACAAACAAGTGTTCAATGATGGAGTTTTGGACTCCTCCCAACCTAAATATCAAGTTTTTCTCCACTTGTCTAGTGTTGTTTAAGCCATGAAACTCAATGCATCTAATCAACAAGAGAACAAGCCAAGATACCAAGATAGGCCTAAGAAAGAGAGAAGTCAATTTTCAAAACTTGGTGATTCATATGAGGATGTCTTGAAAACACTCATTGCCAAAAATCTTGTGCATCCTCAAGATCCCGCAGAGCATTATTTACCTGATGTTAAGCCACATTAGTGGGATGAGAAAGCCTTTTAAAGTTTCACAATGGTATTGGACATAATATTGAAAAATGTTGGAAACTCAAACATATCATCCAAGATCTCATTGAGAATGGAAAAATTAAGGTAGATGGACTGAACACCAATGCCGATCATAAGGCATTTAAAGAACCTTTTCCCAAGTATGAGAAGGGGGAAACCTCTAAACCTAAGAATGGAAAGGCTGAGGTTAATTACACTGACATAATGCAGATAATGTTGTCAACATGCTTGAAGTTGTAGAAGAGAATGTCAACATGAAGAGGGATAAAGATCCCTATGGTTTTGATCTAGACATGGACTCTTCTCCTATCTTTGATGAAGAACCTATCGTGGTGCTAAGGGGTCCTAACTATAGAGTGCCATCTCAAAATCTCAATGTTGTCACACAAAGTCAAGGTCCCCTTGTCATTAGAGGACCCAGTTCAAGTCAACCAAGTAAACCAAAGCAAGTGGCATCCAAGAATGTCACCTCAAAACCAACAGTCAATCCTAAGTCAATCTATAATCTTTTCGATCAGTTGCAAAGAACCCCAGCTTAGATTTTGATCTATGAGCTCTTAGAGTTGTCCCCAAGACACAAGAAAGTCCTTGAGGATTCTTTGTGCACAACAAATGTCCCCAACAACATAGACGTTAATCAATTCCAGAACATGGTTAACCATATTGCTAGCCCTCATTATCTTACTTTTTTGGAGGATGATGATAAATAGTTGAGCCATCCATATAATATCTCTCTTCATATTGAGGTCATGATCCAAAAAATCTATGTTAGGCATGTGTTGATAGATGGGGGTGCTGGGCTCAATATTTCTTCCTTGAGTCTTTTGAAAAAGTTAGGTTATTCTAAACAAGTCATAGATACCAGGAAAAAGATCACCATCAAAGCCTATGATGAGGCAGAAAGAAGTTCCAAGGGGTTGGTCATCCTTCCTATTAGGATTAGCACCATTGAAAAATATATTTTTTCCAAAAATTTGATGTTGGCCCCCTTGCGTACAATATCTTACTCGACAGACCTTGGATTCATGATATGCAAGTAGTGTCATCTACCTATCATCAGTGTGTTAAGTTCTCTTACAATGGAATAGAGATTTGTATACCTTGGGATAACACTTTATCTATTAACTTAGTTTTAGTGGGTGCTCATGTTCCCATCAATAGAGAAGCAAAAGAATTCGATGCAACCTTAGCTAAATGTAAAGACAAGTTCAAGTCAATAGACCTTGGCATGGGTGGGGTATCAACTCAACTCCCTCACAACACAACTAGTTTCACCTAGGTCTTATGGAAAGCCTTGACAAGAAATGAGACCTTCCTCTTTAGCTATGAATTTATTTGGAATTTTTGTAGAGTCCTCAGTGCCTATTCAAGATGAGAAAGAAGAGACAGTTGTTAGAGACTGGATTTATAGAGAAGGAAATACATGCACAATGAGAACTTATCTCCCTCTCCTAAGGCTTATGGAAGAGTGTATACTTTTGTCAAACAGATAGGACCAGGGGTGATCTATTCTTGTAGGTATGGTCTATTTAGGTCCCTAGTGAATATTTCCAATGGTTCTTTCACTCAAATGCAATCCACATGTCATGGTTTCTCACAAACCCAAGACTATGCTTGTAGCCTTTTTTAGAGGGAAATTTCATCTCAAATGAGATTCTTCCACATAACCCTATGAATTGGTTGGGGATTCAGACACCCTTTATGGACTAGGACTTTGGACTCAAGCCCTTGAACTTGGAAATGAGAAGAAGACAAGATGACAAACCAAATTGCTCCACCTATTAGCCCTATTTAGACCCCTATTTACACTACAAGTGTCTTTTAGATGCATCCAATACCCAAACTGATGATTTTTTCATGTGAGGGTGTGCACAAAGGTCTCTTCCTCTAACTTAGGGCTTTTGATCAATCCCCAAACAAAAGTTATGGCTGCTGTCCTAATTCTAGATAGGTGCATACATAATTATATACACCTAGGGAATTACTTCATTGCCATTTACCTACAACTTGAAGAACCTATCTTGAAAAATATCAAAGAGCATCATATGAATAATCTTTCCACCAAGGGTAATTGAATTCCCATGGCAGAAAGTAGAAATACACTTAATTTTCTAAGAAACCCTGAATTAGGGCCTACAATCCAGGCAGGGAGTTTGTACATTGGATAACTTTCAAAATATGATCTATCAACACATGAGACTAAAACCAAAAGGAAGAAGATCCAAATAAATAACCCTTGGTGTTAGAATTTCATGTCCCACTGTCCTTACCCGACTGTACACAGTGACTGTTTCTCAGGAAATGCAAGAAAATGATTATTTTATTAATTTCAAAAGTGCAAATTTACATGATTAGCCTACCACCTAATTGAAAGGGATTTTGTAGGAACTCCCAATAGTTTTTGATTACGGTAAAAGCAGGTTTTGAAGGGAACCCCAAAACCCTTTAACAAAACATAGGAAGGAAAGGCTAAAAAAGCCCCAGCAAACAACAGAATGTCCCAAGGAGGGACCCAATAAACAGAGGGTCACAACACAGATTTTACAATAACAATTCCAAAGCAAAAGCAAAAAAAATAGCTGGAAAGAAAACAGAGAAGACACCCGCCAGCACAAAATCAGAGAGATTTCAGAAGGCTTTCAGCTTCCACCAGCTGACACCTCATAGTTGCCACGTTCTCTTTCAGCTTCATTAGGTCTGGGTCTTCATT
>MU227378.1:1092525-1106395 GCA_018584345.1 Thuja plicata | reverse complement strand
CTGTTATTTCAGATAAAACCTCCAAACTGAGTCTGAAGGACTTTCCTGCAATGTTGACCATACCCTTGTCCCATCCATCCGCAAAAGCTTTTGTGATCTCCGGGTCAAATCCATGAAGACGCTTTAGGAACTCCCAATAGTTACATGACAATTTTGAACTATTTTGACCATTTGGGAGTTGTTTTTTCAAAAAGTTGTTAAGTTTGCTCAAAAGTTGCTTGACAACTTTTGAGAAACTTTTACATTTTTTGCAATTTTGCAAATCTAGTGACCAAAATTGGTCAAGATGTTATTCATGTGATCCCTAGTGGATCCAAACATTAAAAACTCAAAACTAAACTATTCCTATGGTTCTAGATCATAAATGACTCATAGTTAACCAAGGGCTCATAATGTGCAAATCTTGGGACTATGGCCTTACAAGGTGATCCAGTGATTAACCCATTGTCTAAATGTCACTAAAGGCCTCTTAGGACCTTGAGCGAACCCCTAGGGTCCATAGGAATAGTTGGTTCAGTTTGGGTGCTCTTGTACCATACTCCCCATGAGATTTAAACTCAAGATCCCACTTGGTTAACAATGGTTCCATGTTGTTGGATATGGTCCTCTATCATCCAGGTAGCATCTATTGGAGGGAGTCCTTTCCATTTTACTAAGTACTGCATGTACTTATTCTTTCTTGTCTAATTCAAGCCTTTGGTTTATAGAATGGTGTCTAACTCCACTTGCTTTCTTGGTGGGAGGTCTGTCACATAGTCTTCAACATCTTCAACTTGTGATCCCTGCACATTTACAATGTTTGCAACACTCTTATAAGGAGTGAGGTCTGCAATGTTAAAAATAGAATAAATCATTAGAGTAGGGGGCAATGAAATCTCATATGCATTTTCACCCATCTTGGTGAGGATTGTGCAAGGTTCAATCTTCTTCATGTGCAACTTTGAATATCTACCTTTAGGGAGTCTCTCCTTCCTTAGGTATGCCCATACCTTATCTCCAACTTTGAAATGAACTTCTCTTCTCCTCTTGTCTGCTTTTGCTTCACACTTCATTGTGGATTGTTGTAGTGATTCTTTCACTTCTGTCTCCACTTTAGAGATGGGTTTTGCTAGTTCCTCTCCTTGTGCACTAACTCTGAAATCATATGGTAATTCTACTAAATATAATGGACCTTTAGGATGAAGCCCATATAGTGTTTGGAATGGAGTCTTTCCAGTGGATCTATTCATGGAGTCATTAAATGCAAATTCTTCTTGAGGAAAGATTATATCCCAATTTTGGGTGTATTGTTTGGTTAAGCATCTCAAGAGGTTTCCAAGAGACCTGTTTACCACCTCTGTTTTCCCATCTATTTGTGGGTGGTATGCTGAACTATAAGTCAGATTTGTGCCCAACTTCTTGAAGAGTGTCCTCCAAAAGTGACCCTAAAATTTCACATCTCTATTAGACACTATTGTTTTTGGAATACCATGTATCCTAACCACTTCTTTAAAGAATAGATGTGCTATATGAGAGGCATCATTTGTTCTCTTGCAAGGAACAAAGTGCACCATTATACTAAACCTTTCCATAATTACAAAAACACTATCGTAACCTTGCTTTGTTTTTGGCAAACCCATAACAAAATCCATTGAAATTTATTCCCATGGCCTAGAGGGAATTGGTAGGGGTTGGTAAAATCCTTGGTTAGTGGATACACCCTTTGCTTGCTGGAAAATAGTACAAGATTCAACAAATTTCTTTACTTCATTCCCCATCTTTGGCTAAAAGTAACTTCTTTTTACTAATTTAGTGGTCTTATCTATTCCAAAATGTCCTCCTAAGCCACCACAATATTTCTCTTTGATGATATTTGTTCTCATGGAACATTTAGGAATGCACAATTGGGCTCCTTTAAACAAAAGTCCATTCTGAATCAAAAAATCAGAAAACTTAGTATGGTATTTACCAACCATTTGTGTGCATACCTCAAAAACTTCTGCAAATTCTGGATCATCAGCATATAAGTGTTTTGATGAATCAATCCCTACACTCTGAAGTTGTATTTCTTCAACCAATATGACCCTTCTACTTAGGGCATCAACCACTTTGTTTGCTACACCTTTTTTATGTTTTATGTTGAAGGTATATGCTTGCAACTGCTCCATCCATTTGATGTGTTTGACTCCAAGCTTCTCCTAGCTATTTAGAAAACTTAATGCATGGTTGTCAGTATAAACAATGAATTCTTTAGGGAGTAAGTAATGTCTCCACTTTTTCAGGGCTTGAAACATTGCATAAAGTTATAAATCATAAGTGGAATACCTCTTCTTGGCATCATTCAATTTTTTTGAGTAAAATACTATGACTTTACCTTCTTGGATCAATAATGCACCTATGGCCAAGTTGCTTGCATCTGTTTCAACTGTGAATACCTTGTTGAAGTCAGGGAGTACTAAGATTGGGTATTGTGCCACTCTATTCTTGAGATATTGGAAAGCATATGCCACTTCCTTATTCCATTCAAATCTAGTCTTCTTTCCACCTTTTATTGTGTCCAACATAGGAGAACACACATGGCTAAAATTCTTTTTAAAATTTCTATAAAAAGTTGCTAAACCATGAAAACTTCTAACATCGCCTTGGTTCTTTGGTGGAGGCTAGTTGACTATTGTTGCAACCTTTTCTGGATCCATTTTGAGAGTGCCTTGGGAGATGACAAAACCTAAGAATACAAGTTCCTTCTTCATGAACATACACTTTTCCAAGTTAATCACTAACTTGTGCTGATGGAGTCTCTTCAAAACTTGGTCCACATGTTCAAGGTGTTCCTCTCTGCTATGACTGAAAATCAGAATGTCATCCAAGTAGATGACCACAAAATTGCCAATAAAATCAATAAAAATCTCATCCATGAGCCTCATTAATGTACTAGGAGCATTGCTCAAGCAAAATGGAATAACAAGCCACTCAAACAATCCCTTAGTTGTTTTAAATGTTGTCTTCCACTCATCTCCTGGTTTAATTCTTATTTGATGGTAGCTTGATTTTAAATCAATCTTGGTAAAGTAACAAGCAGTGCCTTATTGGTCCAGAAGATCTTCCATTCTTGGAATGGGGAACCTATATATTATTGTTATTTTGTTTAGGGCCCTGTTGTTAGTGCACAATATCCATTTTCCATCCTTTTTGGGGGCCAAAACTGATGGGAAAACACATGGGCTGAGACTCTTTTGGATGAGTCCCTTTTCTAACAGTTCATTCACTTGCCTTGCAATCTCTGCATGCTACACTGGTGTCATTTTGTATGGGGCTTTGTTTGGCAAAGAGGAGCCAGGTATTAAGTCAATTTGATGATTAATATCTCTTAGGGGAGGGAGGGTTGTGGGTAGGTCACTAGTAGTGACATCACTATATTTTGTGAGTAACTTCTAAACTTCATCTGGTATGGGATCATCACTAACAAACCTTACATTATCTTTAGGCTTGGATATTAATACATAGGATTCATTTTTAGATTCTTTCAAAACTTTTAACATTTCTTTCTCCCCCATGGTTATGACAGTCATTTCTTTCTCAGTCTTGTTATCAGGCAGAGGTTTCAAGGGTTCCAAAATCTTGCTTTCTCTTCCATTTTTCCTCTACCTTGAGTTTCATTTGATAGCACTTGTTCACTGTGGTAGGGTAGTGTAGGCTAAGTTCCTCTTGAATGGACACTTTAAGCCCATTCAAATACCTTGCTAACTTTTCC
Source organism: Thuja plicata (assembly GCA_018584345.1). Lineage (NCBI taxonomy): Eukaryota > Viridiplantae > Streptophyta > Pinopsida > Cupressales > Cupressaceae > Thuja > Thuja plicata. Next base: position 1,102,665 of record MU227378.1, on the reverse strand, counting down.
TCTTCATCTTTTGCCACATTTGTCTTCATACATAACTTTAGGAACTCCTTGGTATATGAGCCCACATCCATGTCCTTTTTCTTTAGGATTTTCTTCTTCCTATGGAGTTGTATCCCATAGTATTCAGGCACATAGGTCTCCTTGACCAATGCAATCATTCTATTCCATGAAGAGATCATTCTCTTCCCATTCTTCACCCTCTCTATTTGGATGAAGTTCCAACAAGTTAGGGTTTCTCCCTTCAACTTGGATCTTTCTATTTTCACCCTCTGCTTCTTAGGGATGTCCTGACACTCAAAAAAACTTTTTAGGGCCTCTATCCAATCCAAGGCTAAGTTTGCATTCTTCCATTGAAAGTCGACAAATCCAACTTTTCCTCCATGGTTCTTCTCCCCATGGACTTCAAGGCATATATGAGGGGTATCTAGTCTGCAGGAATGTCCACATCCTGATCAAGGGTATCTTTATCTAACTCACTCCCATCTTCATCACTAGTAGGAACTTCTTTACCCCTCTCTACCTTGCTCTCCAGCTCTTGCAGTCTCCTTTTCAAGGCTGCATTTTTTTCCCTTTGTTCTCTCACCATCTTTGCTAACTCAATGTTTGTAACCCTTGAAGGAATATCCTCATCCTTAGGAGTAGACATAGCTTTGATACCACTTGATGCAAAGTGGGCAACTTGAAGCTTGTCAAAAGTATCAAATAGGGCAAAGAACCCTAGATCACCAACTACCAAGGCCAAAATGCTTAACACTTATCACAAGTGTGGAAGGACTTGGTTAAGGCTATCATAACCCCAAAACCCCAAGGGTAACCTAATCACTAGGTTTCACCAATCCTTCAACACCAACTACGAAGGTTGGTCTCACAAGAAAATGACCCTAATTCACAATGATAACCCCCAGAATGACACATTGGACTAGGGGTGACCTATTCTTGTAGGTATGGTTTATTTAGGTCCCTAGTGAATGCAATCCACATAACATGGTTTCTTCACAAACCCAAGACTATGCTTGTAGCCTTTTTTAGAGGGAAATTTCATCTCAAATGAGATTCTTCCACGTAATACTATGAACTAGTTGGGGATTTAGACACCCTTTATGGCCTAGGACTTTGGATGCAAGCCCTGAAACTTGGAAATGAGAAGAAGACAAGATGACACACCAAATTGCTCCACCAATTAGCCCTAATTAGGCCCCCATTTACACTACAATTGTCTTTTAGATGCATCTAATGCCCAAACTGATGATTTATTCATGTGAGGGTGTGCACAAAGGTCTCTTCCTATAACTTAGGGCTTCTGATCAATCCCCAAATAAAAGTTATGATTGTTGTCCTAATTCTGGATAAGTGCATACATAAGGATATACACCTAGGGCATCACTTCATTGCCATTTCCCTGCAACTTGAAGAACCTATCTTGTAGAATATCAAAGAGAATCATATGAACAAGATTTCCACCAAGGGTCATTGAATTCCCATGGTGGAAAGTAGAAATACACTTAATTTTCTAAGAAACCCTGAATTAGGGCCTACAATCCAGGCAGGGAGTTTGTAAATTGGATAACTTTCAAAATATGATCGATCAAAAAATGAGACCAAAACCAAAAGGAAGAAGATATAAAGAACTAACCCTTGGTGTTAGACTTTCATGTCCCTTTATCTGTACCCGGCAGTACACAGTGACTATTTCTCAGGAAATGCAAGAAAATGGTTATTTTATTAATTTCAAAAGTGCAAATTTACATGATTAGCCTAAAACCCACCTGAAAGGGATTTTTTAGGCACTCCCAATGGTTACATGACAATTTTGAACTATTTTGACCATTTGGGAGTTGTTTTTCAAAAAGTTGTTAAGTTTGCTCAAAAGTTGCTTGACAACTTTTGAGCAACTTTTACATTTCTTGCAATTTTGCAAATCTAGTGACCAAACTTGGTCAAGATGTTATTCATGTGATCCCTAGTTGATCCAAACATTAAAAAATCAAAACTAAACTATTCCTATGGTTCTGGATCACAAATGACTTATAGTTAACCAAGGGCTCATAATGAGCCAATCTTGGGACTATGGCCTTACAAGGTGATCCAATGATTAACCCATTGTATAAATGTCACTAAAGACCTCTTAGGACCTTGAGGGAACCCCTAGGGTCCATAGGAATAGTTGGTTTAGTTTGGGTGCTCCTGCACCAAAGAGGGTATACTTTTCTCAAACAGATGGGCTATCACGGACATGGACCTCTTAGTCACTGATTAGATGCCAGAGCCGAACCCCTAGATCATAATCTTTTTGGATGCAAGTCTAAGAAGATGGTTGGCCTAGGATTTCTAAATCACAACAAGAACACTAATCCTATCCTTGATGAGTTGGATAGTGAAGATGAACTAGAATACATACCTAATTTGACAAATCAGCAAGACATGTGTGAAGACTGGGTCCCTTCTACTAATCTCCTTTGGGGAGATTCAAATATTCTAGTCACTCAAGAGACAGTTGAAACCTTAGAACAAGATCAATCAGATGTAGAAGATCCTTTTAGAGAATGTCAATGAAAGAATCTTTTCTGTTTAATGGAAAGAGAATGTGTTACGCTTGATGACACTAGAACTTACACATTAAGATGTCCCAAACCTTCATGGTGTAAACATCCTAGTCAAATTTTAGAAACAAGTTCATATGAGTATGAATGGGACTCCTTCTCAGAGCCTTCCATAGTTGACATGGATGTTGATGTCATCCACACTTATAGTTCTCAACTCGAGGTAGCCAATGAGTCACGTGTAGGATTAGAGGATTTGAACCCATATGTTTCCTTAGTGGACAATTCTTCACTTGTTAAGACAAATATCAATTTGGGTAGCTTAGAAGGATACTTGAAGGACTTTGACTCTTTGGTCACCATAGATGATATCATTCACATTTACAACCTTGAACTAGTCATTGAATTACCTCTTGTTCATCCTAGCTTCATTGATTGGTCCCAACACTATCAAGAACCTAAGCTCTTAACGTTTCAAAATGATTATGAGATAGCCTATTACTTGAATGCCATTGAACCCGTAGTCTCTTCCACCAGTGAACCGGCTACCAGCATGACAAAGCCAGACATCAAGTACCTTAGTCACAAAATAAAAAGAAAAGAAAATCAAAAGAATAGGAGTTTTGACGGAGAAAACCACTATGTGGCGGTGTTAGAATCAAAAAAATTAAAAATAAATGACATATCCAAGGGTGAAAACCTCTTTGAGGTGCCTAAGGATGAGGTACTTGATTGTCTCCCTAGCTACTTTCAAGATAGATCTTCAGTGCTTACTGAAACAATACAAGCAGTCAATTTGGGTGCAGATGAAGCTCCACAAATAGTAGACTTGGCTAAGTCCTTGTCACCACAAGAAAAAGAAGCCTACACTAAGTTCTTACAGAAAAAGAAGATCAAATTTGCATGGACTTATTTAGATATGGCAAGGTTGGACACTAATCTTATCATGCATCACTTGTCCATAGCTACGGATGTCAAACCGGTTAAATAGAAATTGAGAAAGATGCATCCTCACATAGCTCTCCTAGTCAAAGAAAAATTAGAGAAACTCCTTGGTGCAGGATTCATAAGAGCTATTGTGTATGCTGAATGGATATAAAACATTGTACCAGTTTCAAAACTTGACAAATCCATTCGAGTTTGCACAGAATTTAGAGATGTCAATAGAGCATGCCCAAATGATAACTTTCCACTTCCCAATATAGACATGATAGTGGATACGACTACGGGTTATGAGATTTATTCCTTGATGGATGGTTTTCTGGATACAATCAGATTAAGATAGCTCCTGAAGATCAAGAAAAGACTACATTCACTTGTGCATGGCGTACCTATTGTTGGAACGTTATACCTTTTGGATTAAAAAATGCAGGAGCCACCTATCAACGAGCTATGACAACCATTTTTCATGACATGATGCATAAGAACATGGAAGATTATGTGAATGACACCTTGGACAAGTCTAATAAAAGAGACACACACTTAGATGATTTAGAAGTCATTCTAGATCGCATGGAACAATTTCAAGTAAGGTTAAATCCTAAAAAGTGTGCATTTGGAGTCACCTCTAGAAAACTACTAGGATTCATCATTTAAACCAGAGGAATAGAGGTAGACACTGAAAAAGTTCAAGCAATCATAGATATGCCACCTCCTAGAAACATTAGTCAAATGAGGAGTCTTCAAGGATGTCTTCAATGTATAAGGAGATTCATTTTGTAGATGGCAGACATAGCTCAACCTTTCAATAAGAACTTACACAAAGGAGTCAAATGTGTTTGGAATGAGGATTGTCAAAAGAGCATATATCAAATCAAGAAATACTTGGTAAATCCTCCTATTTTAATGCCTCCTATCCCAAGAAAACCACTTATTCTATACATTTCAGTGACATAATCTTCCTTGGGGGCATTACTAGCTCAACTTGATCAACATGGGAAAGAAAGAGCAATATACTACATTAGCCACACTCTTTTTTCATATGAGGTTAACTACACCAACATTGAGAAAGATTTCCTTGCCATTGTGTTTGCTTCCCAAAATTTGCAACATTACATGCTTGTGCATACTATACACCTCATAGAAAAAATAGATCCACTTAAGTATTTACTAGGTAAGGCTGCCCTCACAGGTAGACTTGCTAAATGGATGATGATCCTTTCAGAGTTTGACATAGAATACATTGAGTGTAAAGAAATCAAAGGACAAGCCATAGAAGATCAATTGGTTGATTTCCCAATACAAGATAATGCACCTATTCAAGTTGACTTCCAAGATGAACACCTCATGTATATGACTGAAAGAACATGAAAGATGTTCTTTGATGGATCCTTTATGCAAAACGGTTCAGGAGCTGGTGTGTTGTTTCTTTCTCCTCATGGGTACATGATTCCTAAGTCTTACAAGTTATTGTTCCCATGTACAAAAAACATTACTGAGTATGAATCTTTAACAAATGGACTTAAGATGACCATAGAATGGAGAATCACATAGTTTCACATCTATGGGGATTCACAACTCATAATCAACCAAGTCAATGATGAACATCAAACAAAAAATGAGAAACTTGTACCTTACAAGCAAATAGTTGATTCCTTGAAATGATAATTCACATTTGTCACATTTTATCAAATCCCTAGAGTAGAAAAAAAAGTAGCTAATGCTATGGCTACACTTGCTTCACTCCTTCAGTTAGGGCAACATGAATCCAAATTTGAATTCCTGGTGGAAGAGCTACATCACCCTATCTATGACTCCCAAGAAATTCATGTCATTTGTACCCTTGTTGGTCATGAGTCATCCCATTATGGTGCCATTTACTCATACCTTTGTGATGGCATTATACCTGAAACCTTTAACCGGTATGAACGCAGAAACCTTACCCAAAATGCCTCTCGCCATTACCTTATCTCTAGTGATTTGTATAGGAGGGGTCTAGATGGACACTTCTTAGATTCTTAGAAAAGGAAAAATTTGATAAAGTGTTAGTTGACATCTATGAGAGCATCTATGGGGGACATTCCAATGGTCTTGCCATGGCTCGAAGGTTGCTTAGGGTGGGGTACTATTGGCCTATGATGGAGATTGATGCAATAGATTTTGCAAAGTCATGTGAAAAGTGTCAAAAACATGGTAACCTGATACATGCTCTAGGCAAGGAACTCATTCCTTCTATATCTCATTGATCATTTCAGTGCTGGGCCTTTGATCTTGTTGGGCATATTCATCCCAACTCTTCAGGTGGACACAAGTTTATTATCACAGCTACTGATTACTTCACTAAATGGGTAGAATTTGTCCCACATTCTGTTGCCTTGGGAAAGATAGTCTCTCTATTCATTATAAACCATATCATTTGTCAATATGGAGTTCCTTCTGAGATTATCACTGACAACGAAGGTTAGTTCAAAAATAAGGACCTTAAACAACTCTGCAAGCAACTCAAGATTAAACAACTGTAACATAAGAAAATGTAACATTTGAAATAAGTTCATTTGAAATATGTAGGGGAAAGATAAAATATTCCTCTTCTATCCAAGGATGCACAAATGAATGATCCAAATTGATTAATCTCAAGAGAAGGATCAATGCACAAATGAATCAATCATTTGGAAATGAGAGCAAAGAGGAAAGTCTGAAATTCCCATTTTATGGAAAGGAATGTGTGAGAGATTTAGAAAGATTGAAATGAATAGGAGAAAAGTAATAACCTTAAGATATGGAAGATATGAAGAATGTTTTTTTCAAGGGTCTATACTCTGTTTCTATAAAATTTGAAGTATGACCCGGAGTAGAAACGCAGAGACGAACAAAACCCAGAAATCATTTTCCGATCCGACACTGTCTTGATAAAAATCTTGACCTGGACCCCAAAATGTCATCATTGACCCTAGAATCTCGACCTTGAACCAAAAATGTCACCCTTGACCCCAAAATATTGACCTTGAACCAAAAATGTTTCCCTTGACCCCAAAATGTTGACCTTGACTTGCACAGCTCTGATGGAAAATCTGTTCCCGGTTCACAAAAGTTTGACGAAAAGGGTATCCAAATCTGCACTTTAATTTGCTGTCCCGAACCTGTACCTACAAGAAAAATGGTTTTTTTGTTGGGGGGGAGTGGTTTCCCTTGGTCAAACCCTAGTTTTGGAATTAAACTTAAAATTTAATTGAAATTGCATGAATGAAACAAAGTAAATGAATAAATTCACCTTGCTTGTAGAAGTCCTTGTGGCGGATTCGAATCCTTGAATCCACAAGTATGGATGCACCAAATGGATGTAGAATGTAGAATATAGAAAGTATAATGTGTAATGTCTCAAATAAATTGCTTTTAAATCTTCAACACCAATCTTGAATGGATCTTGGAAGAGGAAGAGGCTTGGAGGAATGTGGATGGAGAAATCTTCAACAAGAGGGCTCCATAGAGCTTGAATCTTTCAATCGATACCAATGGATCTCCTTGATGAATTGGATGCTTGAATGCTTGAAAGTAGATGCTTTCTTCAATGGATTATTTCTTTCTTTAAGGGCCTTATGATTTCTTTCTTCTTGCTTGATGATGGTTCATGTGGTTAGAGAGTCTTAGAGAAAATGGGAGGAGAAAGCTTCCTTTTATACAAATCTAGGGCACAATCCTCTAGAGAGGTCAACATAGGAGAATTAAATCTCCATTAGACCTATATACTTAGAAGAGGAGCTATATTAAATATAATTTAGGAATCATCATTTTGGAACTGAAAATAGCCGACCAGGAAGCGAGAATTAAACTTTTTCAAAGACCGACATCCGGAAACTGTGAGATCCAAAAATCTGGACCCTGGGTCAAGGTCAAGGTCGACCTTGACCTAGGGCAGGGGTGAGGTTGAACTTGACCTAGGTCAAGGGTGAGGTTGACCTTGACCCAAAAAGGTTGATTTTGACCCTGAGGTCAAAAATCTCAGCTTTCAGTTTTGGATGTTAGAAATAGGCTGGAAAAGTGGGAAATGGGGTAGAATAGGGGAGAAAGGCCAGATCCAATTCAGAGACCCATTCAAGGCACTTGACATGACCCCAAACCACTTACTCAGAAGGATAAACTAGTCTACAATGGAAGTGCTTCTATTTTTTGACTATACATTTAGCCCCCACTTTAGAAAGAGTATGGACTTAATGCAAACTCTTGGTAAAGGAGATCATGAAGAAAAGATAATCTTATTGAAATCAAAAGGGACAAAGGAATCCTTAAGACCCTAGGGACTTAATTATTATCAACCCTAAGATCATGATAAGAGAGACATCACCAGTCAAAGAGAAAGAGAGGGAAAGGAGTGGTTAGCTCGCCCAGTAAGATGTGAGTATCTCACTGTGAACCACAAAAAGGATAGGATGGCCCACCAAGCAAACACTTGATAGTCACCCCATAAAGTTGTGCACCTTCTGGTGGCTTTGTGCATGTATGTTGTGCATCTTCTGATGGATTTTATGAAGTACCCATGGATCCATATTCTTATATCACCATGGAATACATTTGTAAAATGTGTATCTCTTCTGGATTTAGCAACTTATGTGTGTTACCTTTCGAGGATTTACCATATTGAATTATAATTGAATGCGTATCTCTTCAGGTTTTAGAATCTTATGTGCATTACCTTCAGAGGATTTAGCATGCTGCAAAACAAAAAGTTAGAACAAAAATGCATAATATAAAATGAGGGAGGTCGTATATATGCCCCCTCCTTAAGATGGAAAAGTACATACTATTTTGACATGTTAAGGAAAGAAAAGGACAAGGATAAATCCTTCTTCAACATCAAGAAAATATCCATAGACAACACCCAGTCCAATCCAAGAAGGTCATAGCTCCCATGAGGCCATGGAAGGGATGAATGCAAAGAGATATCATGCAAGAAGTGAAAAAGTAACCCTTGTGAGGGATAGAATGCTATTCAGTTTCCAAGGTGAGAGATTTATCAACCATATAAACCATGTTGGAAAGTTGACTTCCTGAGGAAGCATGACTTATTTTGTGTTGTCAATCATGGAAACAAAGTCATACTTAAGATCTGTCATGAAAGGAAAATGACTAAGTATGAAAATAGGTCAGACAGACACATACAGAGATCAGTACATCAGCACACATGTTAGAGATCACACCAGAGCATGTGTGCTTAGGTATATACTCTATGGTGTATATACATGCTAGATCCAAATGCACAAAGCATGAAACATCAGTACGGAAAAGTTACAGACAGATTAGTAGACCTCCAGTCCAGGAGACAGAGCATGGAAGCCGACTACAGTTTTGATTAGCGTGAATGATTTTGTAATGTAATGGCTAAGTGCCTTTAGTTATAAGTTTGTATTAATGTAATTAATGTTGTAGTAAACACGCTTAGGCCAACTTGTTTGGAAGCGTTGTATATTTTGTTTTAGGGCCGACTAGTGATTTGTTTTGGGTCGCGCCTCTTCGGATTGGAAGATATAAGTATGTAATGTAAAGATATGTTACAAGTGTCAATTATTGTGTAAGAAGAAGTTATAGAGAGACAGTATAATGAAGTTAGAAGATGATATAGCTCTTTGAAGGAGTAAGACCATCCACACATACACGAAACAGATCAAACAACAGTGTCATTATAGCAGTTCATTTTGATATAGTGCATATCAACATTTAGAGGGTTGTAGCCTTCATCTTATTGGGCAGTGAACCTAGGAAGTGAGCCATACACCCCTAACAGGGTTTTGTAAAAGACTCCTAATAGGGTCAAACCTTTAACCAGGTCATTGTACTTAATTTGTAAAGACTGCTTCTAACAGGGCAAAGGAATTTTAACAGGTTCATTATACCTAGTACAATATTTGTGGGTACTAATCCCCACCGGAGTTTTCCTCTGATCAAGGTTCTCTATAATCATATCATGTGTTATATGTTCTTGTGTTATGTTTCTTTGGATGCACATTTGATATATGTTTAATTGGCTGAAATATAATTAATAGATAAACACTGATTCACCCTCCCCCCCTCTCAGTGTTTGTAACAATTGGTATCAGAGCTCTGGTCCTCTGAAATAAAGTTTAACCACTTGAGGAGATCATGGACTCAGCTGAAGAAAAACATATGAAAAAGAATCTTGAAGCAGCTCTTGAAGATCTTGACAGATCTGAGAAGGAAAATGAAGAACTAAGATTGAAAAATGATGGCTCTCAAATACTTATTAAAAGGATAAGAAAAGATCTGAAAGATTGTTCTACAAGTGATCTAGGACAAATGGTCAAAAATCTTAATGAAGAGAATAAATCTCTAAAGGACAAACTTGAAGATCTGGAGGAACAACTTATAGATAGCCAGAACACCATTGAAGACAAGATCAAAGAAATCAATCAATTGGAAGATGAACTTCTGTAGGAAAACATGAAAGTCTTGGAATTAGAAAACATGAAGAAGAAGATGGAATCTGAATTAACAAAAGCAAAAGACAAGATTGATAAACTTCACACAAGTTCTGATTTGATTCAATCCCAGCTCAATGCACAAAGAAAAAAAGGGAACACTACTGGTCTTGGATTCAGTACAACACAAGATGAAATCAAATCATCACAAGAGAAAGAAAAAACACTTG
>MU227378.1:1080135-1092475 GCA_018584345.1 Thuja plicata | reverse complement strand
AAGAAAAAAAGGGAACACTACTGGTCTTGGATTCAGTACAACACAAGATGAAATCAAATCATCACAAGAGAAAGAAAAAACACTTGAAGCATCTTCAGAAGCTAAGAAAGTTGAAGATACTATAGAGTTTATTTCTGAACCACCTAAAAGATAAATCAAGCAAGTTAACAGAACTTGTTATGCAAGCAATAAACATGGGCATTTGGCAAGAGATTGCAAATAGGTAAGACCTTTTAATGGTTATTGTTACTCCTATAATAAGATTGGTCACAGGGCTATTCATTGTAGAACAAGTCAAATAAATCAACCTCAACAAAATCACAGGAATATAAATCAAAGCAATCAAAGAAATCAACTCTCAAGAAATTTGCAGAACATTACATGTAAGATATGCAACTACAATGGACACACAACAAAACAATGCAGCATGATGAGCAAGAACATCAGACCTCCTATCATTTTCCACAAATGTGGAAAGGCTAGACATATCACAAGGTTTTGTAGATCCAAAACTCAGAAACAAGAGGATCCTAAAAAGTCACTATTTGAAGAGAAAGGAGAAGTCAATTTTGTCAAAGAAAATGAAGATTCAAGCAAGATCTGGGTTGAAGTAAAGAAGGATAATGAAGATAACAAAGTAGTTGATGCATCCCCAGTGGACGCACCCTCTACTTCTTCCTAATAGACCTTCTTGGTCTTAGGGGGAGATATTCTAGCTTAGAACCCCTGTGCGGTTGGTATACTCACTTTAGAGTATGCGCCTTTGGATTCATGGTTAAAAGGATAGATTACAGCTATATGCATTCACGCATTATCTGAATTGCATTGGGATCAAAGTTTGAAAATCGCTATGTATGGTTGCAAGCATTAAATGTGATAGTTTGTATAAAAAGAAATTTTTGGTCGATCATTTTCACATTTACATTCGAGAGCACAGAAATTGAAGAGCATTAGAGCACTAAGATATCAAAGCACAAAGACATAATAGTTTGGTAGTTGGAGTAAACAGATAATTAGTTTGAAGTGGAGCCCTAGCCGTCGCACCATTTCAAAATTTCGTGGAAACCCTACATAAGCAAACACCAAGTAAGTATGGCAACCCCAGTTGTGTTTGATGTAGCAGAGAGGAAGAGGATCATATTTAAGAAGCATCCATTCAAATCCATACTGGATGATGTGGAAGGGGCTTTCTCTAAACCTCGCTTGGCATTGTTCACATGGAAGATATCTGCGCATACATTTACTGTAAGAAGGAATCATTAGGAGATGATAATATAGCTTTTTATATGGCATCAATGCTAAATCTAGACTTCCCATTCAAGGATGAGTTCATGCACTTACAAGATAACGCTATTTTAGAGTATTCAAATGCGCATGAGTTTGAAGAACCAAAATGGGTAAAGATTCTATTAAGCAGGATACATGATGATCTTTTCTGGATTGGAGATGTTCCTATTTGCATCACTATAGAACTAATCCATCAGTATACTGGATTTCCAATGACTAGACCAGTATTTCCCACTGGTAAGGATGTAAATAAATAGATTGAGAAAGTTTGTTTGTCTAGGAGTGCTAGGTGCAGAATGACAGTTGACCCTATCAAGGAGGATGCCATTAAACTCATGACAATGGTACTTGGATACAATTTTCAGCAAGCAAGTAGGTTAAATAGTGTCTCTGCAGCAACAGTCCTCGCAGATATCAGAATAGTGAAGTACAACACCCAATGCAATCTATGTGAGATCTTGCGTGATCAATTGATTGGAAATATTAGAATTATCAAACATGACAGGAGAAAAACATTCAGGTTTGGATCACTGATCATCTATTTGTATCACCACATAGTCAGAAAGGTAGCAGACCTTTATCTAGACAAAGGAAAACCTACAGTGACTTAGATATCTCTCAAGGCCACAGTAGACAACAGTACAAGAGATATAATGGATATGGATATAAAGATATTCAAGGTCAAAATGCAGAGCAAGTTTAGACTATCTGAGAAGATAGTTGACAAATACAGGGATACAATATGCTTCATGGTTGAGAAAGATTCCACATGCATGGAGGCTATTAAGCCTAGAACTAAGTGGATTCATCCACTAGGGTATGAAGTAGAAGACCATGTGTTAGAAGGATATGCGCAGGTTTTATTTTCAGCACATAAAGACCCTAATGAACCTAGATGGGGCACTTACAGAGAAAAGATTGACGAAGTGGATATTGAACTACAAATTTTTGTTAACAAAAGGAAAGCATCTAGAATGACATCCAACATTCTGAAAAGGCATGGAGTCACACAAGAAGATTTAGACAAGGCAAAAGAAGCCAAAATTGCACAAGTTAAAATTGAGAAAATAGTTGAAACTATGAAGAAGAAGCAAAACAAAAATGAGGAGAGTACCACTGCACCTACTACAACCATTGATCTAGACACATCTCCACCTTCTGTACCTAGCAAGAAACATAGAGGAAGGAAGGAAGCAGCTACAAGTCTTCCATCCTCAAGAGCTACTCAGAGAAAAGCTAAGAATTTTCATGCTCCACCTGAGGTAGGATTTAGACCCAGTCTAAATATCTTGAAGAATAGGATTGTTAATGAAGGGAGATTAGATACATTATCAAAATTCTATGACAAGTATCAAGAGATGGGTAAGACTAAGATACATTCTATGATCATATCTCATATGATCAAGTTTAAGAAGTCTGTTCTTGAACTCAAAAAAGTGATACCGGATAAGTTAAGGAACATACTGGAGATCATGAAAATACATGCAATTAAGGAAGACATGAAGATTAGAAAAGAAGATTTGGATACTCTTCTTCCTGTTTGTTCACATGATGAGAAGGCTATTCTGTTAGATCTGGTGAAGCATCATCTCTGTAGTAAGACAAGGACTCTACAAATTATGAACAAGGAGTATGAACAGATTGGAAAGGAGACTAAAAAAGCATTTGCACAAGTATTAATGGATAGACACATGTATCCACCAATGGAACCTATAGCAAAAGTTACCCCAGCTCCTCCCAAATAGGCTACAACTCCAGTAATTATGGTTGTGCCTATGATAGGTCCACAGGATTCAGTGCCCACAGTGACAATAACCTCTGAGATAGCTAAAGATACAAAGGACACTATAGTGACTGATGATGTAAAGATATCTATGACAGCTTCTGATAAAGATATGGATAAAGTTGATAAGTCATTTGTAAGCACTGAAGAAATGTGCACTGATGATACCACCACACAACTAGATGAAGTTCCCATCAATGATCAAGTTGACATAAATGAAGACACTCAAGATGATATGCAAGGTAACAAGACACCAACAAAAGAGAAACTAGTGAAGGTTGAATTCATGGATACCAGCCAGAATACCATATTCTCACCATCCACTCAACCATCTACCTCATTGTTGTCAAGGTTAACTCTTGACTCAGCAAGTTTGGATGCATGGGGAGAAGAAGACCTAATCAAGATCAGCATCCTTGCCATGGAAAAAGAAAAAGAGAAACAAGTAATGAGGAACCCTTGCTTCTTGGAAATAGTGAACATTTTGAATGACTTAGTGCCTATTGATTAGAAAGTAGCCAAAGTACAATCAGTTGAAGATGTGGACAACATCTTATCAAACTTCAAGTCACATTTCACTAGCTTAGTAGAATCTTCTACTAAGATTGCAGAAGATGAATACAAGATGGAGAGACTAAATGAATTGGTAAAGAACTTTACCTTAGATCTGAACTCCTTAAAGATTGGACAGGCTATATTGAAGGAATTGGCAGATAAAGGAAAGAAAGTCATAGAAAATTGTATGGATAGAGTGAAGCTCACATCTAAGAACACTAAAAAGATAGTAGAAGCAGAAGAAATGGTGGATAACATGATAAAATCAGTTGAAAACTCCACGCAAGACATGCACATATGTAATAATGTCTACCAAGGGAAGTTAGACAAAATTGAGAAAGCAAAGCTAGAAATCAGCAAGATAAGGGTAAGGCAAACACAGTTGAGAAATGCACTTGCGCCATCTCTAGCAGTTCTCAATGAGAACATCAAATAGATTGATAACACCATATAGACATATGATCAAGGTCCTTGCATGGATCTGATAAAAATGGAGAAATTGACATATGCTTTATGCACGCATCTTCAGACAGTTGATGCAATGAAAGTCTTTTGGCAGAAAGAGATTCAATCTCTTTAAGTTGTGTACCCAGAAGTATACATGGAGTAAGTATGTTGAAGAATTATAGCTTTTGCACACCTTTTTCATTAATCTCAAAGGGGGAGTAGTATAGAATGTGTATATGTGGAGAAATATATATGTATATATCATTAAGTATTATGATGTACAGTCATTTTTGTATGAAGGCATTTTGTGTAACTTAGCCACATTCTTTTGTTGCCACAAATGACAAATGGGGAGATTATTGGCAAGTTGACTTCCTGAGGAAGCATGAATTATTTTGTGTTGTCAATCATGGCAACAAATTCATACTTAAGTTCTGTCATGAAAGGAAAATGACTAAGTATGAAAATAGGGCAGACAGACACATACAGAGATCAGTACATCAGTGCACATGTTAGAGATCACACCAGAGCATGTGTGCTTAGGTATATACTATATGGTGTATATACATGCTAGATCCAAATGTGCAGAGTACAGAACATCAATATGAAAAAGTTACAGACAAATTAGTAGACCTGCAGTCAAGGAAACAAAGCATGGAAGCCAACTACAGTTTTGATTAGCGTCAATGATTTTTTAATGTAATGGCTAAGAACCTTTAGTTATAAGTTTTTATTAATATAATTAATGTTGTAGTAAACACGCTTAGGCGAACTTGTTTGGAAGCATTGTATATTTTGTTTTAGGGCTGACTAGTGATTTGTTTTGGGTCGCGCCTATTCAGATTGGAAGATATAAGTATTTAATGTAAAGATATGTTACAAGTGTCAATTATTGTGTAAGAAGAAGTTATAGAGAGATAGTATAATGAAGTCAGAAGATGATATAGCTCTTTGAAGGAGTAAGAGAATCCGCACATACACAAAACTGATCAGACAACAGTGTCATTACAACAGTTCATTTTGATATAGTGCATATCAACATTCAGAGGGTTGTAGCCTTCATCTTATTGGGAAGTGAGCCTAGGCAGTGAGCCATACACCCCTAACAGGGTTTTGTAAAAGACTCCTAATAGGGTCAGACCTTTAACCAGGTCATTGTCATTAATTTGTAAAGACCGCTTCTAACAGGGAAAAGGAACTTTAACAGGTTCATTATACCTAGTACAATATTTTTGGGTACTAATCCCCACCAGAGTTTTCCTCTGATCAAGGTTCTCCGTAATCATATCATGTGTTATATGTTCTTGTGTTATGTTTCTTTGGATGCACATTTGATATATGTTTAATTGGCTGAAATATAATTAATAGATAAACATTGATTCACCCCCCCCTCTCAGTGTTTCTAACGAACCCAATGTCAAACAACAAAATAGGTTGTGATCAAGGACATAGATCCTCAATGAAAACCTAAATGTTCATGTACGATTGGATATCACATAATAGATAAATACTGCTTAACCAAGGAAAAGTGAATCCTGGAAAGATAGAAAATAAGGAGAGGGCATCCTTGCCCCCCAAGCATAGGAACAGGGATGAAAGAGGACCTATTATATCACTCACAATACTATACAAGGCAATGAGCCCCCAAAGATTAGGCTAACATTGTTTACATAATGTGGAGTTCCATAATAGGAACATAAATGTTATTTAGAGAAAATAGGACCGAAATACAACTTATTTCCACATGATATATAAATAAGTTTACTATCAATGAGCTGCCAAATCTTATAATGTAAAGCTTGATATTCATTAGTAGAGTGATCATGAAATCTATGATACAAACAAAAAGGAAGTGTCTTCAAGTGTGGACTACGTTTCTTTTTGCGTTTAGGTCTAGTAATCATCTTAGCATGAAGGAGTTTATGCAAAAGATCTTCTTGGTCAAAGTCCTTCTTAGGTTCACCATATTTTGAAGTGTTATTTGAGATGTTTTTATTGACATGTCATTGAGGGTTAAATCCCAATCCATAGGAATGCTCATTCCCCCCATTCTATAAGGGCATTTGAATTCCCTATTTATGCTTACCACATCCTTGACCATGGAATCCTTGTTTAACTAGTAAATGATAACCGAGACCATAACAAGAAGCCATATCAGAAGGAGTCAATGGAACTTCAGTAGTCACTATGTCATCATTAGTAGGTTTGACAGATTCATAATGGGTAGAAGTAGCGGAAAAGTTATTATGAAGGTAATGAGAAGTAGAAGCAAAAGCTCATTGTTCAAACTCTCTTTATTGCTTCATAAAATCAAGATTAGAAACCTTATACTCTCTGATAAAAGTAGGATTAAAATCCAAGGTTCCCCAATCATCTCCAGGAAGAGCATTAGAGGAAGAAGGGTTACTATTAGGAATAGGAGTATTGTGGGTTTGAATATGCAAACAAGGATTTGGCGCATCATTCGCATGAAGTGTATACACCATGTTGTTGTGAATAAACTTGACTTTACGGTGAAGTGTGGAAGGAACAACATGCGTCTCATGCAACCAAGGTCTACCTACTTTGATAGGTAAGGTGATGATGCCCAAAGTGTTCTTATCAATGTTATCAAATCCATGAATAGGGATATTATCTAGTTGAATAGTTGAAAGATCAGCTTTAATCACTTTGAGCATGTCTATGCTACAAATATTAAGCCCAAACCCATTATCAATCAAGGTCTTGTGAATGATACTCTTATTGATAGTAACAACAACCATAAGAGCATCATATTTATTTTGTATTTCTTTAGAAGGTAAATCCTTTTGATTAAATACAATATCAGGAGGACCTGGGGTAACATGCATGCATTGTAAGAAGGCATTGATGTTCTCTTGATTAGGAGGTGGAGTGGGAAGAGTTGCTAGAGATTTTTGCAAGGCTTCATGGTAGGTAGGTGAAGTTTGAAGAAGCTCCCATAAAGAAATCTTGGCAGGGGTATTGCACAATTGGTTTATCATATCATAATCCATGTTAGGAAGATGGGGTGGAGGAGGAAGAATGGGTTGAGAAGGTGGTAAAGAAGTAGTAGGCACTGGATTAGGTTGAGGGTTATTCCTTGTATGATAGGTGTGAGATATCAAATCTTGATCAGTAAAAGATTCTAAAGATTCTATAGGTTTACCTTTGATAGTAATGCGAGGACAACCTTTAATAGTCAAAAAGGGTTTTGGATAAACCATGTTAGTTATCTCAACACTAAAAATAGATTCACAAGAAGGAAGCATACAAGATATCCTAGGAGGAGATGAGGTAGGATCTTGATTCTCTATAAGATCATCACTAAGAGGGAGAGCATTAAGGGAATTCATATCATTCTCCGATAATGCCTCATCACTAGAAGGAATCCCAAATGGAGGTAAAGCATCTATAATGTCTCATTTCTCTAAAATATCTTCACAAGAGGAGTGTGTTTTAGAAAAAGAGTCACCATAATGCTTGAATATGTCATCCATTAATAAATCACCCTCTTGTATTAAAGAATCTTCACAAGGAGGGGATAAATCAATGTCTTTATCCAAGGGTTCATCCCAAAAAGGAGGATAATCCACAATGGCTTCATGAGGAAGACAGTAATCAACATCCAAATCCAAAGGTTCATCCCAAATAGGAGGATTATATTCTAAAATAGGCTCATAGGAAAGACATATATTAGGAGAAGAATTAACATCAATCCTCAACTAATCTCCATAAAGAGAAATATGATGGAGAGAAAGATTAAAGTCATCTTCTTTCTCTAATATATCCTTACAAGGTAATACAAGAGAGGACAAAGAAACAACACATACACTAAATAAAGTCTTTCTAGGTGTAACATCATTCAATAGTAAGGTTAGAGGAGGATGTTGTTTAATCTCAAAAGTTATAGAAGGATATTTGGAAAATACTTGAAACAACTTGTGCAACATGATGACAAATAAAGAAATGCATAGAAAATAGATCTAAATATATCCAAATGCATTCAAATGAAATCTATAAGCATGAAAAGTGTAAATGTTTTTGTATTTTTAAAACAATTTGTGATTTTTAATTTTTTATATATAAATGCAAGAGCATAAAATAAATCTACTTTTAAATGCATGTAAGATCTAACATAAGATGCAAATCTAACACCAAAAGAAAGCGTTGTCTATCGCGGGTTTACCAAAATGTAAAATAAGAAAATGTAACATTTGAAATACATAGGGAAAAGATAAGATATTCCTCTTCTATCCAAAGATGCACAAATGAACAATCCAAATTGATTAATCCCAAGATAAGGGTTAATGCACAAATGAATCAATCATTTGGAAATGAGAGCAAAGAGGAAAGTCTTAAATTACTATTTTATGGAAAGGAATGTGTGATAGATTTAGAAAGATTGAAATGAATAGGAGAAAAGTACTAACCTTAAGATATGGAAGATCTAAATAATTCTATTTTTGGGGGTCTATACTCTATTTTAGGAAAATCTGAAGTATGACCCAGAACAAAAATGCAGAGATTAACAAAACCCAAAAATCATTTTCCGATTCGACACTGTCTTGATAAAAATCTTAACCTTGACCCCAAAATGTCACCGTTGACCCCAGAATCTTGACCTTGACCCCAAAATGTCACCCTTGACCCCAAAATCTCAACCTTGACCCTAAAATGTCACCCTTGACCCTAAAATGTCAACCTTGACCTGCACAGATCTGACAGAAAATCTATTCGCGAATCCTGAAAGTTTGTCGAAAAGGGTATCTGAATCTACACTTTAATTCACTGTCCCGAACCTATACCTACAAGAAAAATGGTTTGTTTGTTGGGGGGAGGGGTTTGCCTTGGTCAACCCCTAGTTTTGGAATTAACCTTAAAATATAATTGAAATTTCATGAATGAAACAAAGTAAATGAATAAATTCACCTTGCTTGTAGAAGTCCTTGTGGCGGATTCGAATCCTTGAATCCATAAGTATGGATGCACCAAATGGATGTAGAATGTACAATTTAGAAAGTAGAATGTGTAATGTCTCAAATCAATTGGTTTTAAATCTTCAACTCCAATCTTAAATGGATCTTGGAAGAGGAAGAGGCTTGGAGGAATGTGGATGGAGAAATCTTCAACAAGACGGCTCCATAGAGCTTGAATCTTTCAATGGCTACCAATGGATCTCCTTGATGAATTGGATGCTTGAATGCTTCAGAGTAGATGCTTGCTTCAATGGATTATTTATTTCTTCAAGGGCCTTATGATTTAATGCTTCTTTCTTGATGATGGCTCATGTGGTTAGAGAGTCTTAGAGAAAATGGGAGGAGAAAGCTTCATTTTATACAAATCTAGGGCACAATCTTCTAGAGAGGCTTGTTAGCACTTTTTATTGCAATACTTACCTAATGATGACATTATACCTTTTATACTCAGATGCAACCTATTTTAGGCAAGAGAAAGGCTAATTTCTAAGGATTGGATAATATCCTTCTTCATTTTTGAGCTCCACAGGCTCAGGCAGGTTTTACCTTTTAAAGATTACTGATTTCTCAGTCTATTTATTTGGTGGATTGTTTCATTCACTAGTTATGAACCAGAAACCTCACTGTAACAACTTATAGAACACTTTAGAGATTGCAATGACAAGTCTGAAATAGAGTACTATAAGCCAAGCTATGGTTTTGAGAACATAAAATAATGAGACAAGGATTTTCATCCTTCTTCCTTTTGATTTTAGGAGGGATAACCTAATGATTCACTCTCCAAGGAATCAACAAAGTGGACACTGTCCTGCTAACATAAGTCCCTGATGAGTTTAGCTCATATATTTTAGTAACAAGTGTGTTTGAAATAATTTTGAATGTTTTGAAAATTTAGATGATGATAGATTACTAGACTCAGACCTAGATCAGTGCCTATCCTTTAGGTTACAGAGTCAAAATCTTGAAGTTTCACAGAAACAAAATACTATAAGCTGCCTTACAACCTAACTGCAATTACGATAAGTTGCCTTACAAATTATCTGATTACCTCTAAAATACTGTATCAAATCCTTAAATACTAATATGCTTCCTGAAACTACTCACAAAACTTAGTTCTTTATATGAAAGAAACTTGCAAGTAATTAGATAGTCACCTTGTAACCAAAATGCTTCAGAGTGCCTTACAATCTTAAGAATAAAAAAGCATACACAGGAAATAAAGAGACAACAATAGAGAAGAGTAAAATTGCACCGTACTTTATTGATGTAATCCTTCTTTCATACATGAAAAAGCTTTGAAGCTTGAAAGAACACAGACATAGATTTAGAAAGACTGCTCCTTTTTCATATATTTCATCCTCTTTAAGAAAATACAACTCTCTTCTATATATAGGTCTTCAACCATCTTGGAATCCTTTTCAAAAGGATTCTACAAGCTTTAGATGGTCTCAGAAAACCTAACCCTAAAAATACAGAAGAGACAAAAAGAAAGAGAGAGAAAAAGCGGTGGAATAACCAAGTCAAAAGGATGGAAATAGATATTCTTTGTTCTTCTCCTGATCTAGTAAATTGTATCTGATAGTATACATAGTAGATGGCAGTAGTTATGTTGAGTCTGAATGATTGTGCTTTTAGATTCACCTACATTCTCCTTTTGCAATAACTGTCCTCTTTATCTTCAATAGTGAGGCACCAAGTAGTCACCCTTAATCATCGTTCAAGATTTCTTCTTCAACTGCTAGCTTCTTTCTGTTAGGTGTAGTCATCAACTCCCATACTTTCACTTCATCATCTGATGGCCACTTGAAATCCTGAGTACTTTGTATTTGGACCTTTTGTCTATCCCATCTCGCATCAGTGATATTCTTGACATCTACTAGAAACTTGTTGATGTTAGTTTCTGCCTTGAAAGCTTCGTCCAATATCTTATTGAACCCTTCTACATCCACATCTGTTCCTGAAATAAATGCCTCATCACTAGGAATTTTGCTGTCAAAATCACCCCTCCAGGCATCTAAGTCCTTTACCTGATCATCATCTCCCCTTAAGGAAGGTATATATCTGTTAAAATCATCAAAAAAGAGGCTTAATTTTACCTCAATTTGGTTCAATTTGCCCTTAAAGAATGAGAGAGCAATGTTAACTCTTTTGATCTCATCTTCAACTTCTGTCACTATTTCTGGAAAATCTGATCTCAGGGCTTGCAAAGATGCTAGCTTGTCAAATAATTGCACCCTAGTAGACCAATTAGTAAAATAGGGGTTTAGGATAGCCAAATACCCCATCACCTCTGTATGCAAAGCTGGCAATTTGTTGTAGGCATTGAGTACAACATCATTTTTATCTTTTAGGATTTCAATTCTATGTTGTAACACACCTTTCAATGCTCTTAAAGCAATTGCATTTCCTTTCTCTTCCTCAGCTTTTTCCTCAACCACCTCTTCAGAATTTTCTTTGTCTTCAATTTGCAGGGGCTGTGGTTGCATAGGTACATACATCACCTCAAGTTTCTCTTCCAATTCTTTCATCAATCTCTTTATCACCTAATCTTGCTGGTGCACCTGTATTCATCATAATTCTCTATCTTTTACCAATGCACTAGACTCTTCTACCAATGTGCTACACTTCTCTGACAACTGTTTAGTTTTGTCTTCATTCAAGTGAGCCTAGTGTGTCATGATTTGAGATATCTTAAAATCCCCTATATTTTGCATTGTCCACACCATTTGACTGCCCACCATATTATCCTGAATATTCATCACTTGGGGTGTTTGATCTTTTGGGCACAGGCTCCACATTGCAAAGGCCTGAGACTTTGGGCTATACTCAATTATGAAGGCGGATGCTAAATCCCAGCCCTCAGCCAATAGTATTCCACTTCCTAGTACCAATTTCCTGGCATCCTCTGGTGAGATATCCTCATTTTCAGGATCATAAGTTTGCAAAGCCACCAATGCCTCATTAGTTATGGTCTCCTTGCCATCAACTGTTAGTTGAGCTCTTATTTTCTCTTTCTTATACCATCTCAGGAATTCTTTGAACTCCTTAGTTTTCAGAAAGTTATCATCATTCAAAAATTCTTGTTGATGAATCAATCTTTCATCAACACAAGCCTTAAGAGGCAATTCAACCTCATCATCTAAATTAGGTTGTTGTTTCTTGCCCTCCCTAATTGCTTTCCTTAGGTTATGATCATATAACCTATTGCCAGGTACTAAGGCCTTAGCCTTATCTTTCTTCTTATTTTTCCCTTCAGTTGAAGGTTGACCTAATTCCAATTTCTGCCTCTTTG